>JAIOKQ010000104.1:232500-260863 GCA_020654165.1 Oryctes rhinoceros | reverse complement strand
TCCCACCGAGCATAACACAACGTCATATACGCAGCCGTCTGCGTTCCTCCGCCGTCTGAATTCCAGGTTACGAAGTCGAACTGACAGTCGATCACGGTACCCGTAATCGAGTGACAAGAACTGACGAAACATAGCGATGAGATCCCGCCGACAGTCGGTTGCTCCGTGCGGCTAACGAGGGGTCGTGCGACGGTCGACACGAACGTCGACCGTCTAATAAAGTGACATTGTTTTGAGCCAGCCTTTCGACTCTCGGAACTCCTAAGGGTATCCTTACCACCTTTGACTAGAAAGAATACGGCCTTAGAGGCGTTCAGGCATAATCCCACGGATGGTAGCTTCGCACTACCGCCCGCTCGAGCGAGTGCGTGAACCAAATGTCCGAACCTGCGGTTCCTCTCGACTGAGCAGGATTACTATCGCAACGACCGGTAGTCAGTAGGGTAAAATTAACCAGTCTTACGACGGTCTAAGCCCAGTTTACGTTCCCTATTGGCGGGTGAACAATATGACGCTTTGCGGACTCTGCTGCGCAATGATAGGAAGAGCCGACATCCAATGATCAAAAAGCGACGACGCTATGGTTGCTTGGTCGCTACAAGACAGTTATCCCTGTGGTAACTTTCCCGGTACGTCTTGCCGACCCCTGCGGACATCACTTGGTTACTCGTCTCTCGATTTTCTGCCCTGGGCAGGTTATGTTGATATATCTATCTTGGCAGTAGTTTTTCAGGCATTTTAAGAGTACCCTTGGAGAGTTTATTTGCCTGAGCTTTTCATATGATACTGGCCACCATAGGATGTCAAAAGCTCGTGATATATCAACGAAAACCCCGGCTACATACTTCTCTCTGCAGGTCATGTTTAACAACAAGGCCTGGATTTTTCTTATAGATATGTTGGGATTGCTCACAGATGTATTGCCGGCGTGGCAATGTTGTTTGTTTACGTTTAACTACTCTTTCGGTCTCACCGTTGGACGTAAGGTGAGACTCTAGTGCTCCGTATATGTAATCTATATGGGCCTGGGGGACTTGGCCTTTGCATTTCTACGCAACGCATTCTCTTGCGTAGAGGAGAGCTCTTTTAAGCAGCTGGACTAGTTCTGCTTGCTCGGCTGGGATCGCCCTCTTGGACAACTGGTGAGCTCAGACAGCTACCGCGATCCCTTCTCTTCAGCAGGACCGTTCTGGAGATACCGAGTCGTGCGTGGCATTAAGAATCTCGATCGCCGGGATCTCGACGGCTTTCGAGATGGTCGCAGGGGTGTGCTCCCATCTTGCTCACCAGGTGCTTCGGGATCTATTAGAGGGTCCCCTTCCTCTAGCAAAGGAGTGTGTAGAGCTAGTTTCTTTATCTCGTATACCGTGGACATAGCAGAGTTGTCATGCCAAATCGTTGGTGCGTGGCGAGCCCAATTTCCAAGCCCGTTCCCTTCGGAGCGGTTCCGCTAGATAGTAGGTAAGGACAGTGGGAATCTCCTTAATCCATTCATGCGCGTCACTAATTAGATGACGAGGCATTTAGTTATTAAAGTATTTATTGATTTAAGTAATTTGACAATACGTTACGGCCTAAGATATTGCCCGGCCGGAAAGCTTACAAAGGTATGTGTTTATTTCAAAAATATTTTGTTTCAGCTCCGGAACCGATGAGGGGGCCAGTCTAAGTCGGTGGGTTGCGCTCATCTTCGTACGTCAAGCCCAGGAGAAGGTCATCAGCGTCCAAGGCCACTGGAATCCTCGCTCTAGGCACATTCGGGCTCAGTAAGTTGACCGGTTGAAGTGATCGTTGGAGAAGGCTTCGTCTTGTAATGTTCGTAATGTAATCGGTGTCCTGAGCCACTGGAATCCTCGCTTCAAAGCTTATCAGTGCTTGGGATTGGTCATGTTCGGTGAGTTCGTATAAGCCAGTGGGTTGCGCCATGGGGTACGCCAGGTAAATATCGGTGGGTCAGTCATATCCGGTTTGTCGGGGCGGGTGACCTTGGCTGATGATTTAGGTCAAGTTTGGGGCCACGTCTCCAAACCGACGCCTTAAAATTGTGGGGTAGCGGCGTGACTATGATGCTGGTCCATCGTCTGCTGGCGGCTTCGTGGAATCGGGGATGGTCCTTCCTTGCACCCAGGGGTATAACATTGTAGCTCTTCCCTTGGAATCGTTTGGAGTTGATGTATGTGTCCTGGATGGTTATGTTTCATGAGCGTTGTTGTTATGTTGTATGAGCGGATGTCAATCAGGATGGTTGAGATCCGCTTGGCTAAGACTCTGTGACGGAGTCTTTGGACGGCTGACGGGATGGTAATTGGTCACCGGTTGGATACATCCCTCCTGTCGCTGGTCTTGGGAAGGAGTATTGTCTTTGGGTCTCTGAAAGCTGAAGGTGTAAACCGATGGTACAGTAAGATGTTATACAAAGCCTCTAGAAGGGTAGCCGGACACCTCTTAATCTGGTATATAGGATTCCGTCAGGGCGTGGAGGCGTCAGGAGTGCGGAGTTGCTCTAGCCCTTCATGGCTCCCAGGATCTCCTCATTTCTGATGGAGAAGAAGAATGCATCGGCGTCCTTGATGTTTTGGACTCTTAATGTGCCGCGTGGTGGTGTCGCTTCAAATAGATTTGCATACAGATCTTGGACTTGATGCAGCGGTGGCGTTACTTCCTCTTGCAGTAGCGGTTGCCCTCTAATAATTAAATCGGCCAATTGTCTAGGATCTTTGCTATACAGATCCTGAGCTTTTTTGTATGAAGCGGCCCGTTCTTGCTTCGCTGTTACTGGCAGGGTGGGTCGCGGCCCGCATTGGATGTTACTGCGGATCTTTTTACGCGCGCTTAAAGGAAAAGCGGTTTCTAGCCTGATGGTGATGGCGTCATTAACTACGTCAAGACTTCCCGATAGGGCAACGCCTATGAAGGCCTTGGTATCGTCGTCGACGCCATTTCTCAACCCCAGAAGGTGGTCGATGAAGGGTTGGCCGAGCACTTCGGAGGGCAATTCTAGCAGTGGTGGTGCCGCGATGTTAGAGGCACTAAGGCTACGTCTTAGAGGAGATCGTCTTTCAGCGCAAGTTTCTCTCTTTCGAGATATTTCTTATATATTGGCTTCTCTCGTCGGCTGCTGACTTGATGAATCGTCAGGCCTGTTGCTTTCGTCAATTCCTTGATGGAGACTACGCCAGTTTTGCTCCTGGCTTCGATTGAGGCAATCTTGGCCATTAGCTGGGATTCAGGGGTGCCTATTTTGCCCTCCAATTTAGCCGCATTTGATTGCGGGTGTGTCCGTCGTTCGTGTTGGTGAACACCTGTGAAGGTGAGCGCCGGGAGTGGGCAGTGGAGACATTTTGTGCGGTCTCTCGTGCCAAAGTCCTTGACATGCCTTGCCAAGCTAGCCTTCAGGCTGTAGGTTTTTCTGCAGTTTTCGCACTTGTGTATATCCGAACTTGATTTTGGGGTCGTGGGGATGGGGGCCTGTTGGGTACCAGAAGTCTTCTCGGCCCCGTTTTGATTATTGGTCTTTGCAGGCTCTAATTTTATTTGAGCTGTTACTGGGTCGGAACCAGACCCACGACGAGTCTTGGGAATGGCCCTTTGACTTTTTGTGCTGGTGTTCGGCGCAGAACTTCCGGATCTCGCTTGGTCGGCATCAGGAGTCCCTAAGGGTTCCGAGAAATCGGGGCCCGTGGCCCCACCTCTTGTCGACAGGACCAAAGTGAAACGGCATATGGGTTTGGGCTGGTAAACTTCCACCCGCCGGGAGCGATGCGCTCTCGCGACCTGATCAGGCGCTGGCCTGTTAACTCTCCATGGGACCGAGATTTTAGCAGAGACGAGTCATGCCGCACAGTGTTAGTCACTCTGGGAGGTGCTTTACACCGCTGTCTCCGAAACTGTCCGGCGCCACCACGAGGAGGCACCATGCGGAACTTGGAAAGGGGGACAGCTTTCACGCCACATTGCTGGAGGCTTCAACCTTTCCCTGGCGAAGCAGCCCTGATGCGGCGACCTACCTTTGGATCTTGCTAAGGCAAGGTAGTTTGTAACCAAGATGGTATTGGAAAGCAGACTCCAAGTCTTTGGTGATCCATGTATTGTAGCCAGCCAGTGACTAGTGGGTGTGGAAGTTTCAGCTTCTGTTGACGGTGAGGGTGAATCTTCCTTCACTTCCGGGCCTCTGAATCTGATGCTCAGTTAGTCCAGTCGCCGCTCTCATCTCTTTATATAATGAAACGCCCCTCCTGATTTTGACCTCGATGGCCACTAACTTGGTCATGGCCACTTGCTCAGGGGCGCCCAGTCTGCTCTCTAATTCAACCCGGTATTGCTCGGATTGAGCCCGGCGCTCGTGTAGTCTTACGGCTGGGTCCTGGAGGTCCGCATTTAGATGTATTGGGACCTCTTGTAGGGTCCTCCTCTCCTCATCCACGACTCCCCACAAATCGGGGCATCCAAAGGTCACATGTTGAGGCGTCCCTATTTCACCACACTTACACTCTTCCGTCACTGTCAGTTCTTTATCTCTCAGGTACTCCAGATACGATCCGTGAACCACCAGGAACTGTCATCCGCCGCGATGGTACAAAATGTTCCATGTTCAACCTCTCTGTTGTGTTCGACAGAATTCGAAACAGTCTCCTACCCTTGGACGAACGTTTCCATCTTTTCTGCCACAGGTCCAAGATTTTCTCCCTTATTTACAGGTGTAATCAATGTTAACTCCTCAACTTTGTCCATATTGCCTTTTCTGAGCCAATATTCGCTCGCTGCCTTCAACATTTCTAAATCCATCGGAAGTACTCCAGCCACTACGTGTAAAGCATCCGCTGTTGTTTTTTATGCTCCAGTGAGAGTCACCAGTACCTCTGAGCCGCATTTAATTGTTGGCGCGGTTTTGCTTGTGTTGCTGTTTTAGCCCGTAAATTCGCCCCGTATGTCACTACGGTAGCCATTACGGAGCTCAAGTTGTTTTGAATATTTCTGACGGAAATCCTGTACTCCTCGCGAGCAATCGTAGCTGTTGATTTGTTGGATACCTGTGCAATATGCTCTCTAAAATTTCCTCTTTCACCCAAGTGTATTCCGAGGTATTTAGTCACCAGTCTGCTATTTAGCGTCCTTCCTTCAACTTTCAAGATGGGATCTCTTCGCAGATTTTCCTTGAGCAGCGTGTACATGGTCTTCTCTGCAGATATTTACAGCTTCTGCCTAGTACACCATCTCATTAGATCATTTACTGCGATATTTGCCCTAGCTTCCAACTGCTTAGTACTTTCTAATGGTATTATCGTCAACAGGTCATCTGCATAGGCTATTGCAGCTCTCATCTCAAGCGTTGCATTTAGGTCTCGCAAAAGCTTTTCCATTATCAGATCCCAGAATACGTGATCGCAGACTGACCGTTGTGGGCATCCCTTGGTTACTCGCTTCTCGGTTTTCTGCCCTGGGTAGGTTACGTTGACATATCTATCTTGGCAGTAGTTTTTCATTTAACATTTAAAGAGCGCTCTCGAACAGTTTATTTGCCTGATCTTTTCGTATAATGCTGGCCACCATAGGATGTCAAAAACTTCTGATATCTCGACGAAAATCCCGGCCACATACTTCTCTCTGCAGGTCTTTACGCTGCAGGAGGTAGCGGATGATTTTCCTCCAGCCAGTGGACAATTTTCGTCACATGTTTAGCAAGAAGGCCTGAATTTTTCATACTTCTCTCTACAGATCTTTACGCCATTTATTGCGGCATTGACCGCATCTTCTGTGGATCTCCCCGATCTGTACGCATATTGCTGCTCATGCATCAAGTCCCTCTCCTCTTGGTACAGCCCCAGTCTGGTGTACAACAAGTGCTTCAGCGCCTTTCCAAGGTTATCCAGAAGGCATATCGGTCTGGCTGGTGGCTTTCTTATCAATTCCCTTTTTATTATTACAATTTCTGCCTGTTTCCAAATGGTGGCTATTTTTCCTTGTCTCAAACACTGTAAACAGACGCGTGAGGTAAGGCGCAATGATTGGTGCAAGTTTAAGACCTCGTACTGAATGTTGTCCAACTCTGGGTCTTTTTTTTTTAAATTTATTTATTGCAATACAGACTTCCACTTCCGAAAATCGTTGTCCTTCCTCATTGTTCGGTGGGGGTGCAGATGTAGGTGCAGATATAGTTCTCTGATTATGAGCTTTCTTTGCCTGCCAATCCGCGCCCGCACTACGTTTAGTTCATTTGTCTTAGGTATATTTTGTATGTTGGGCGATTTCCCATTTTCGATATCGCTTTAAACTTCGCCTCACTAATAGCCCTGACGAGACTCTGCGTGTTCTCCGTGCGTTATTATTCTTGATGTCGCAAGCATTCCGGCTATCATTGATTTATAGCGTCACGGCTCTTGTATGCATACCAAATCTAAACTTAGATCTTCCACTATTTTTCTAATCTCTGCCGTTGCTCTTTTACTGCCATTTCCATTGATTTGCCCAGTATTTATGGATGTCTGGTGTGAATCTGATTCTGGGGCCATTTTTGTGTATAGTCGAGGATTATGCAACCGTATATTCTTGCCATATCGTTGTATATCTTTTCCAGGTCAAGAGTTTCCTCTCTCCTTTCGAAGATTTTTCCAAGTAACCGAAAGCGCTGTTCCTCGTTTGTAGGCATTCCAAAGCTCTTTAGCTTGATTCTGTCCACAGTTTCAAGGTTCGAGAAAATTATTGTTTTACCTTTACTGTGGTTCAGTCGTATCATGTATCTTAGGGCAACCATCAGCGTCCCCACTTTCTCAAGTCTCGCCAGTCTGATTTGCGTCTTTAAGTCCTTGTAGATATACTTCGGATTTATCTGATTTTGAGGCGTTTTAGTAGTTTCGTGTATTTCTGCTGGAGTATCATTTGGAATCTCAGCTTGCTCGTTATTACGTGTCACAGACGCATTTTTAGATCTTCCGTGTCTAAGAAGTTTGGAAAGGCTTCCCACTACGTTTTTCTTAATTCCCTGCATCTTAGTACACTTCGCCGCCTCGGGGGTTCTCCGGAGGTATTCCTGGAGGGCCCCACACGAGGCTCACCATCGGTGTATCTAAGGAACAGTTTTTATTTATAGGTTAGTGCCCTTACAAAATTTCGTCTTATTTTTTGAGGGTGTTTTATATTTTTCCTGTTTGCATCTGCTGTTGACAGTGGGACCGTTATTCATAGTTGGTCTTTTGAATTAGTCTTTCCACCATCATTTTGTGCGTCGGATATTCTGCACATTTTTCTGCGCATTTCTTCTCTCTTCGCATGCCTGGTATGCACCGGCGATCCTCATCTTGCAACACCCCACCAGGTACGTAAGTCGTCTGCAAACAATTTCAAGTTCCGACACCGAACGATAGTGATGAGATCCCGCCGTTTGTCGGTTGCTCCGTCCGGAAGCGATGGCTCATTCGACGGGCGATGCGAACGTCGATCGCCTAATAAAGTTTCATTTTTTTGAGCCTTTGGTACTGAGCAGGATTACTATTTATCTACAATAGAGATCAATAGAGTAAAACTAACCTGTTTCGCGACGATCTACACCCAGCTCACGTTCCTTATTGGCGGGTGAACAATCCGATGCTTCGTGAATTCTGCTTCGCAAATTCTGCTTCACAAAGATAGGAAAAACCGACATCGAGGGATCAAAAAGCGGCGTCGCTATGAACGCTTGGCCGCCACAAGCCAGTCATCACTGTGGTAACTTTTCTGACATCTCTTGCTGAAAACTCTTCAAACTAAAAGGATCAATAAGCCGTGCTTTCGCAGTCTCTATGCGTACTAAACATCGGGATCAAGCCAGCTTTTGCCCTTTTGCTCTACGCGAGGTTTCTGCTCTCGATGAGCTGGCCTTAGGACACCTGCGTTATTCCTTGAGAAATGTACCGCCCCAGTCAAACTCCTCGCCTGGCAGTGTCGTCGAAGAGATCACGCGGGAGCATGTATCGGCGATCGATCCGCGGATCGCCCATGAAGGCGGACTACGGCCTCGCGCCACTGTAAACCAGCTTGATCGAGATCGCCATGACAGCTGCCGCCAAAGCAGACCGAGCACGCGTTTCCCCACACCGTGTAAATAAAGAAACGATGATATTTGGTGGCCGATGGTATTTCACCGGCGACAATGTCTCCCACTTATGCTACAGCTTTCATATCTCCTTACATTGCCAGACCAGAGTCAAGTTCAACACGGTCTTTCATGCGCGTCACTAATTGGATAGCGAGCCATTTAGCCTATTAAAATACTTTATTTAGTTTGGAAAATATATTTCGGCCTTAGTTGGTGGTATATATACATGTCGCACATAATTTCAACTTAGGGGTCGTATCTCAATTTTGGGACATTCTGTACATTTGAATTTTGTCTCAAAAAATGCGCGATAAAAAAATAATACATGTGTGAGCATTTTTCTGAAAGAAAATGCCCTGAATTTTAATCGAATTTATTCCTTACTCTATGTGCACATATATATTGTAATGTTATTAATGATGTCTTTGATTAATTAATGTTATTAAATAACGTCAATGAGGTTAGCTGTAATCGGCGCTGTTTTAATTACTTCTTAATTACTAAATTCGCAATGTACACCTATCGAGTGTGAGGGTCATCTGTTGGCAGGAAACTCGATACCTAGAGAAAAGAGCACTGTTTTGAGCCAAATACCTTTGGGGCATAAAATTAAGAGAGTTAATATAAGTCCAGCCAACGACAAGCGTGGGGAAGACTTACACTAACTACTTGTATACATACATAACACATGTACTAGGGGATACGTTAGCCGAAAAACAGTTATCAGTATAAATTAAGTGTCTCTTCTCGCATCATCTCATTACAATTTAACGTTGTAATGTTTCACGTATTCAACTATGTCCTCACAGAACGCAGAATATCGTAAGTAGTTGTGTACCTCCGTAATAGTACATCAATACAGTTCGTTTCAGAAGTCAATTAAATAATTGTTAAATAATTAATCTTAAATCATTAAAATTTATCATAGGAATCAATGAAACTAAATCGTTGGCAACGGAAACTAAGGAAAATTATTGATTATTACTGACTTAATGTCGAAATATTATTAAGGTATTATGTTAAGGGTAATTATAAAATAAAGTGATTTTCGAATTGGAAAGGGATATAAAACCGACGTTTATAGATAGCAGCTACACTTCAAAAGAAATTTTATTTGCCAAAAGAGTGTCGACGGACATTTCCGGATTCACGACCCTAAACCAATATTTTAAAATAAAAAAAAAAACAATTTTAATTTAAGTAGTAATTTGGCATTTTGACATCAAAGATAAGTTAAAATTACAAGAAATCGCAATAAAGGGGACAACGACGAGGCCGTTAGTTTCCGCAAGAGTTTGATTATTTTACAAAAAGTATCGATGATAAATTAAATAGGGCTTTCAACATTTTCGTAATATGACTGGGAGCCTACAAAAACGGCTTGAGGATATTGAAGTTTCTAATCGTCAAGTGGGTCAAAGAAGTCTTGATAGCGAACTAGAACACGCAGAGAAAAATCCATGTCAACAGCTCGACAAGTCTGCGCAATATTTGTATCAAATAGTACTGCAATAAATTATAAGTTAAAGGAGATACTACCAAAATTTAATGGGAAAGACGATAATCCGATACAATTTCTAAAAACTGATACGTCTAGTATCTTCAAAATCAAATCTTCCTGAGTTGTTCGTTCTAATACGGTAATCGTTAATTAGCGATGCCCTAATTTGGTTCGGTATAATTGAAAATTCTTTCCAAACTTTTCCAGAATTTGAAATATTATTTCTAAATAAATATTGAGGTGAAAATCCCCAGAGTAAAATTCGTGAAGATCTCTTCACAAGCAAATATAATTCCAGAAGAGGCGCTTCAAAAGAAAAATATGTTACTAAAAAATTGTCAATAGTACATCTTACCCCGAAGATCCGGAGATTAACGAGGCTGAACATTTATCCAGACATTACAAAATGTAAAATATCTACTCTAAGTTTTGTGAGCTTCTAGTGCAATTTGACGTCCTTGACAGTGTACCAGTGTAAAAAACCTAGAACGAATACGTATACTAGTCTGCCTCGTAATAACAACGAACCAACGCCTAACAGCAATGGTAACTTTTCGTCCAACAGGCCATCCACTACTTACAACTCGAACGGTCGGTTTTCTCAGCCTTCCAATCGATTTCGACGAGATTTTTCTCACAATCATTACCATCAAAATAACAACATTAGAAGCGGCAATAATCGTACAAACGATGGTAGTAGTAACGGTTACCAAATGGGCAACAACAGAAACCACAATGGCACTAGTTCTAGTTCGAGTCGAAACTTACAAAGCCGAGACTGACAACAATATAATTGTAATACTATCCAGGTAGTCGAGGATCTGGTAAATAATCTTCAAAATCCTCACGACAGTAATGATCCTTTTTTCTAATTTCTGTCTGCAGTTGCCCTTCCTGCAATGTACATAAATACGATAAGCTATCAACACCCAAAAATTTTATTTGATGAAATTCCCCAGCAAGATATTCAAATGAGAAATGATAGTTTACCTTTTATTGACGTAATTATTAATGAAATAAAAATTAAAGCATTAGTTGATACAGGTAGCCTATTGAATGCTCAAATCATCGAGCAAAATAAATCCAACAAAGTTCTCGCGAAAATCGAGAGTTGTTTCTGTGACTTGTTTTTATTCAAACATTCTTTTTACTGAATTAAATTTTTCATAGTGTCTGGATTAAAATACAGTGCAATTATTGGACATGACTTCATAGCACACCACATAGCTGCACTCAATTTTGAAACTAATTATATGCACATTAAAAGCGATAGCCTTACTTTGGAAAGCGTCAGTTGATTCCCTGGCCAAAATAAGTTGTATGAAAATTGGATAGTAAATCAGCACGAGTTTAACACCTCTTCTAACATCGTGTTTAACATTAGTGTTATCGAAAAATCTCAAAGTGGCTGGTCATCACCAATATTATTTATTGGTTTAATTTAATATCAATTAAACCCTGAAGTTTATCCTGCTTTTCGTGTTGTGTACGGCTTACTGCTGAAATTAGCTTTTTCAGCATATTTTCATCCGGCTAATGAGACCTATTTATGGAAAATTGTCGTACCTAAACATCAGCGTACCCCCATCATTCGATCTGCTCACTAGGGGACATCATGGAGTTTTTAAGACAATGGGTAGACTGCCGCAGAACTATTTTTGGTCCAAAATGCTAGCCGATGTTAACCGTTACGGAAGTTAATGTATAACATGCTTGAAGACCAAGGCTGACAATCGACGCCCGATCGGTCTTTCAAAAATCTCGAAACCAAGTGTAGATACCGTCGGACCTTTAGCACGCACTGAACGTGGACACCAATTCATTCTCGTCATATTGGATTTGTTTAGCAAATTTGTTCTTACGTTTTCAATACGCAAAGCTACTTAAAGCTAGTAATTATCGAGTATCTGGAAAATTCCGTTTTCTTCTTCGATTGAGATGGAACGAGATTGATTCGTACGAACTTAAAGCTTATCAAGGAGAACTACTCCCAGAAACTTGGCACGCTCAACCTAGCGATGACTAAAGTTCATTAAAGACTATGGATTGCAGGAGCCCTAAAATCACTTAGGTCCGCCATTTGCACAACAACGTAGGTTTTTGCAGATAGGATACGATTTTCTTTTAGTATAATGTCATGGTCCTTAGCATTTGCATTTTGTTGTCGCTGTATTCGATCTGCGTTTACCGATTTAGGCAAATAAATTCCTTTCGGTTTCGGCCTGAGTGTTTCAGCCTAACTTACTTGTTCCTCTTTTCCTTTTGTTGGTTCTTCGTTTCACTTTTCTGAACCCCTCCTTTTGTGCGTAGGTTACGTCTTCGTAGTGTTAGATGGACACCAGCGTTAGACTGGGGCAAGCCTGAAATAAGTAGGCTTTTTCCTTAGCTGGTTTAATGACGTGTAGCATCAGCGACTAGCATCCTTTTGATTCCCTTAATGTTGTTTCTTTTCGTTTTCGCTTAGTCAGAATGTTTTGTCAAGCCAAAATACTTACCACGTGCGAATGGAATTTGTTACATTAGAATTTTCCGTAAGAGCTATTCTCGCGTGATTTACAGTTTCTTTTCCCTTGATCGCGTATTTGTTTGTTTTGACCGATGGCCAATACGATGTTGGCGTCCCTTCACCCTGATTGGTTAGTGAGGTTCTTTGTAGCAACCGACTCTCAAGTACAAGGTCTTAAATACGAATTTGACTATAAAACAATCCTTTTATTTTTAGAAAACTTTTGACAAAACTTTCGTGATTTATTTTCAGTCATTTTCATTAATTCGTAAAATCTTTAACTCCCTACTTCCAGCTCCTTCCACTTCTAGTTGGCGGACAAAATATCGCAGATATATATAGTTCATGCCTTATGTAACTGTCGAGAGAGACGACGACGTATCGAGTCGATCGAGTTTACGCTCCTGCACATTTTTCTTAGTAAGTTTTCAGTTCCTCAAATGGTTAAGTAACCTTTTGAGGGATCTTATAGAAACTTTAGCTTTAATTTTCTTTAATGCAAAGCTTCAATTTGGCAGTTTAAAACCAGATTGTATCTGGTTTGCAGCTTTACAGCATTGCATCTGGATGCAATGCTGTAAAGCTGGATTAAGTTGAAGTTAAGTTTAGAACTATTTATGTACTACGATATTCCATGTGACCGTCACCTTTGTGGGCTATTTGTTTTTCTCTTTATTTTTCTGGTAATTTCTATTATCTTGTTTGTATTTTCATGTTAATTTAAACAATATTGCACCAGGAATTATTTTTATTTTAATTATATGTATTTTGTTCACGTAATACTTTTATTTCTAAGTTGCGTTGACTCCCTTGTCCTAGAGAAAGATATTCCTGTCTAGCCGAATATCTAACAGGCCTAAAAACATATATAATCAAATTAATATATGTCGAGCCAACAACAATCGTAGGGAAGACTTACATTAACAACTCTTTATCTGTCATTCTCCTTATATATTATACATTTCAAAATTCAAAAAGAAAATTTCAAATTAAGTTAGCTTCAGTCAAGGTAAGCCAAATCCCAAGAAATCCCATCAGTGGCGATGCCGGTGATCTCCATGAGGAATTCGTTTACTTCGCAAAGTCCATCGACGACAAATTGGATAGCGGTTTTGAACAATTCCGTAGCATGACGGAGAGTCTGCAAAAACGTCTTGATAATATGGAACCTTCTAATGATCAATTAGATCAAAAAAGTCTCGCTAACGAACGTGCGCAGAGAAGTCTGAGCAAGTCCTGCCAACAAGTCGATAAGTCTGAGCAATATCTATCTGACAGTAGTACAGTCAATTTTAAATTAAAAGAAGTCAAGGTTATATTGATATAGAAATAGAACTTATGATAATGGTTTAGTAATTTAAATGAGCCTAGGTCGTTGGCGAAGTAGCTGTTAGAATCAATTTCGTCCACTTGAAGTGGCTGACTGAGGCTGGTTAGGGCCGTCCTGTAAAGGAAATTTATTTTTAAGCCATTTCGCTTTGCGCGTATGTATGTTCGTAGGATGATTAGTATTATCACATATTCCGCTAATTTGTTTTTATCGATATTCGTTACATTGACCTAATCGTAGCACGAATCGGTCCTTCTGACTTTTTGTCTAGTGAAATGTACTATTGGTTCGGTTATTTCCGGATTGTTTTTATCCTGGTTTCGTTTTTCTAATTTCTTTTGCCCCCTGTCTAGTTGTTTTTAATACAATTGCTGATACAAGAGGAGTATTTCATTTTTTCGTTTTTTTTTCGTATATAGTCATGTTAAGGTCTATTTTGTGGGCATTCAGATTCTCATACGGACCGTATAACGGGAAGAAAGGGATATAACCGGTTGCATTGTGGATAGAATGGTTGTATGTTAAGACAGCGGATACCATAAAAATTTGGAGTTTCGTTTCCATTTTGTATTTTTTCGATTCTAATTTTTTCAAGTAGCGTCGAATGAACTCTTTCTACAGGCGAGTTAGAATTGCTGTTGTTATTTGTGGTGAAATGCAAGTTTATTTTAAAGAGTTTGCAGTATTCCTGGAAGACGTTATTCTTGAATTCTTTTCCCTCATCGCTGGCGATTTTTGTGGGGAAACAGTGATGTGAAAACTAATGTCTGATCTTATCTAAGATTGTAATGCCCGTTAGATCCTGCACATAATAGGTCTGTATATATTAGGAACTTGTGTTCTTCGAAAGCGAACGTGTCTATGTCTATTATTTCGAACGGTGTTTTTACCAAGACGGAGCTTGAGAAAGGGATTTTGTACGGATTGTGATCATATTTAGCTAGTAGACATGTTTCGCCATCATTAATGATTTTATTTATTTTTTGTTTTATGTCCGGTCAATAGTAGGATAATTTTAAATGACTGTGAGTCTCGTTGATGCCATTGCGATTGTTGGAGTGATATTCCTCGATTACTTTAGCTTGGTCGTCGGGCTTGTCGACATCTTTTGTCCAGGTATTACACTTTGTAATTTTTTACTGTTGTCGAAGAGATGTTGGCATATTTTAATAAAGAATGTCTCTATGTTCTTATCGCAGAAATATACACCGTAAAAATTCTTGATGTCTAATACTTGCTTAAGTGATTCGCGAAGGGTTGGGTGTAATAGACATGATATTAGTCCTCTAACTTCAGAATAATCCTATTTACGAAGTGGTTTACCGGTTTTCCCAGATGGGCATCGTAAATACGGGACTTTCAGTGCTTGTGTGACGTGTATTGATAGTCGCGGCATCGTCTTCATTGTTCAAAATGTCGCTGTAGTCGTCCAAGGCATGGTCTTCGTCTAGGTTAAAGTTGGGACAGATTCAAAGTAAATTGATGGCGTCATCAACCGTCTCTTTTATGTTAATTTCTACGCTACTTTTGAGTTTTGTGACAGTACACCATCTATTTTACTGTCTAGAAGTGGTTTGGGTAATGGGAAGTCTTAGAATATACTGGGCCATTAGCGGCCGTCCTAATTTCGTGTTTTACTGCGTTTGTAAATGTTAGATCGGTATTCTCATAGAAAAATATGTCTGTATTTTTTACAGTGATCTGGAGTTTTTTCCAGACTATTTAAATGTTTTGTACGAAAATGGTTGAAATATCAAACGGACCACCTTCCTCTTTTTTCTGGATTGTTGATTTGGAAGTTAGTCATGTTTAAACGGGGTGAAATTTGTAGGGTTCAATTCCATAAGGATAAGGAGGATTCCATAGGGATCGTATTACTACCTATTTGCAGAGTTCGGCTGGAGTGGTCGATTTTTGCGCCTAGTTTTTGGAAATGATCGCTGCCTATTAGGGCGTGCAAATGATCGTGCCATTTGATAACGCGAAAATCGATTTCGTGATTTATGCCAAATTCTTCAAGTAAGAAGTAGATTATTGATTACAGCGCGACTCAAACTTTTAACAGTGAATTATTCTTTATAGAAAAAAATCTTTGAAATAGTTGTATGCGGGCCCTAGGTTTATTAGAGAGCCTTTATCAAATAATATGCGCCTGAATCAATTGGTACTTGTAACATTTATTCTGGGAGTCGTAACAGAAGGTAATTTTGGTTTTTGTGCGAGGACACTTACGTCGACGGTAATTCCTCTGAGGCTTCTATCAGAAAATTTCCTCAGATTCATCGTGGTAATTTTTCTCTTCGTAATATTCCGATTCTGCGTCGGGACTTTGATCTACTTCCTCTATATTATATAATTCTTTGGTAATATAATTTGGTGTACCAGTACTTTTGAAGAGATTAGCTTGCCTCTCTGGCCCGCTCGCATTTGGTTTAGCGGTAATTGTCGTACATACTGGCAGGCGTTGGTTTTGGTAGTACCTGATTTCGATTGTCAATTATGCTAAACGGTGGACCTGGCTCTAAATATTTACTGATCCTCAGAGGTATTGGCTTTGATTGTGTGTACGTACATTCCGACTATTGAATTGATTGAAATTTGTTTGTTGAAGCCTAAAAGGTGTTTGGAAATTTGACGATAGTGATCTTTGGAATTCTTGCTTTGGCATGTGTGCGTATTGAAACTGTGTGGAAGCTTGAGGTGGTTTACTCGTTGCATTGTTCTGAGACTTTGCCGAAACCTGTTACTTGTTATTATAATTATCGTAATTTCTTAACTAAACTATGTAATCTTCTAATGACGTGTAACTTTTGTACGATATGAATGAACGGTAAGGTTCTACAAGGCCTGTCTGAGAGGTACAAAGGGCTCGTTGGTGGTACATGCGAGCTTTATACATTATGATATTGTCTGCTTCCGTAATATGAATGTGTTCTAGCAGCTGTTGTAGCTTGGATTTAATCCGCTCATAACATTGTTGGTAAGTTTCGTGGAATTGTTGACAGCAAGTAATTAAATCGTTTTCTAGCAGGGTTTAGTTTCTTTGATCTGCGAAGCCATCTGACAAATTCTCTTTGAGTTTTGAACATCTTTGGCAACTTGAAGTTACGAGTGTATTACTAGCGGTTTCTTCTAATTTTGAGCAACACAGTTCAAACAGCAATCTATTTTTGTATGTGTTTATGAATTTTTCACATTGTTGAATAAAGTATGATGGATTTTTACTTCCTCCTGAATATTGACGAACGATTTCCTTTACAATATTTACTTCTGCGAAATTTACGGCCATTGTCGGAGTAATTAATTTTGAATCGCTAATCTGGGAATTTCTCGAATTGTTAATTTGAATAGGCGACCTATCGCGGTAACCTTTCATAAAAGTGCAATCTTAAAACTACGTGTATCTTATACTAAAAAAATGAAATAGATAAACAGTTACTAGGAGGATGACAAGAAGCATCTCGGTCTAAGTAAATTGTTGATGGTCGAGGTTTCGGTGCGGCGCGGCGTCCTTTAGCGCTGATTTCCGCGGGGACCTGGTGCAGCTTGTTGGCATCCTTAGATTGAGATCGTTAAGAACGAGGCTTCTCACGGACGCGAGAGATTCGCGAAGTTTTACCGTCGAAGGTTCGTTGTAATACCCAACAAAAATTTGAAAATCACCGACACAATATTGAAAATTGGCCGTTTGGGTATCCTGTTCCCGGCGCCAATTAAGTTTCAAAGAATCAAAAAGTGATTTTTAAAAACTATTTTTATTTTCTCAACACACCTTATAAAGTAAATGTTAGTGCTTACAAAGGTTTATAGAAGCGTTCGGCTTAAAGGTAAATCTTCGAATAACTGAATTTGATCGAATGACTTTCTGATTTCCTTGAAGACTTCCTTCGTGGTGGTTCTAGATGTTTGTCTCCATCTAAAAGGGCTTACACTGTTCGGTTTAAAATATAGTTGCAATAACTCTTGGTGTATCTGCGCTTAAATCTACGGTTCTTTATTGTTTATGAGGACATAACTATATGGAGAATGATCTAAAACTTCTACGGTAAATTAAAATATTCTACAATTTAGGAAACATACACAAAACATTAATAGCGTCATCTTGCTTATGAATTAGCGGTAACTTACTTTTATTATGGGCTATTATATAACAGAAAACAATTAACGTTAAAGTTAAGAAATCACAATTTTTTTAATTACCAGTATAAGGTAGTATAAGGAGAGTACCTATAGAGATTTTATTATTTGCACTCGTGATTAGGGAAGGAACCATCAGAGGTAACAAAATCATTGAATATTATCGCTGCGAACTATGAAAATGTGTAGCAAATGCTAACCGACAGATATGAGAATAAAAGTTTAATAATATACAACCATATCAAAGCGATTTTTGAGTTCCCTTCTGTAACAAAAGAATGACGTATCGAATTACGATAACTTTTTGGTAGTGTAACGAAACATTTAAGTAGTATAGGAGAAAACACAGATACATGGGATCGTTTAATAGTCAAATAAGTTAGATAGTGTTACAAAAAGCTCTATTGGGAAACGTATGAGTACAAAATTAATATATTGAGTATGTCAGATATGAACAGACTTCTCAAAGAAAGATGTGAAATCATAGAAAAATTATAAAGTGGTAAATTTGACATAAATTATTTCATAAACCTGACAAATGTCGTGATGCTAACAATAGTCCAATAGCAAACACTAACAGCTTCAAATGTTATTTTTGTAGAGTCTCATACAGTTTATAATTGTGGTTTATTATTGCGCATGTCAACAGGAAAGAGAATAACAGAAGTTAAAAGAAGTTATGTATTAATTGTCTCAAAACCGACACATAAATCGTGGCAATGTAAGGCGAAAAAATGCATTAAGTACAATAATTGTGCCCTGGGTTTTGGTGCAGCTTCGGCACAGCAAGACCATCTTTCGAAAGACAACTTTAACTTGTATAAGGTGGACATATAAGGTGGGGTTCGCTAAGGTTCCCTGAGGATCCGAGGCTTATCCTTGCACAACCGGTCCAACACAAAATGACGGATGTCGGTATGGGAGCATGACATCCCTCTTCTCTCCCCTTTGACTGTAGCCTAAGGCCCACGCGCAACTCCACTACCAGCAGGTACGGGTGTCACCAACGCACCAGGAAGCCATCCTTTACGTAATTGGTGCTCGGCCGAGATAAACCAAGAGAGGCATTAGTTATTTAATGACCGTCATCGGTTTCGCTAGATAGTAGGTAGGCCAGTGGGAATCTTGTTAATCCATTCATGCGCATCATTAATTAGATGACGAGGCATTTGGCTACTCTCCATTTCGACGTAAACAATTTGATATTAAAACTTCTGGCTGAGATGTCTTGCTATCAGTTAGCAAAATCCAGGCTCTATAATACTCTCGTGCACACGGCAGATTCACGCAAAGGGCTTTGATGATGATAGTAGTAATAATAATAATAATAAAATACATAAACCGGTGGGACACACAGACAGTAGATAAAATTCGACGATCAAAGTACACATTAAAATCGATGTAAATATGTATAATAAATATTAATATAATTGAAATCGTTGTAAAGGGAACATCCACAGAATGACACCATTATACACGTTAAAATAAATTTTACATGTGACCTTCTAGTATTTCCTCGTCCTATCTATGCCGGTGGCCCTTTAATAAATCGTCCGCATAAATTCTTTGTGTATTATTATGCTGCCGTTGATACAGTTGTTCATTAAGGCTACCTTTTCCGCTCTCGAGAGAGACAGTACATTGGCTACACTGTTCTTCTGTGTACAAGTACCCCTGGCTCCTAGTACGAGAGCGAGGACCACGATCTTCTTCCCCGGGAATTGTTCCTTAATTTTCTCCAGGATCAGTGGCTGGCTGTAGTATGCCACTTTTCGATGGTAGGCCAGATTTAGTGGGTTTGGACCCTCCTAAACGATGGAAATGTCTAATGCATCTCCCTTTATTATAATTAAATCAGGTTTTCGTAAAGAGCCGTCTGCAAAACGCAGCCTCAGTTTTTCTTCAACAATCCACCCGTTTCTCTCGGCTAGTTGTAGTAGCCGCCTTGATGATATTCTGTCATGGCAGCGGATTCCGTGTCATTGAGTGAGCGGGCATCCTTGTAGTACGTGTGACAGGGATTCCGTCCTGTCACAGCTCGCTCGGCACTTTCGTTCGTGGGGTGGGTTGGACAATATACCTAGAGTTGGTAGCAGGTTCCCTTTCAAGAGGACTGCGTTGACATAGTCATGTCCGTACCAAAATTCGGACGGGTTTCTTACCCAATCGCCACTAATACCATCAGCGTTTCCGTGAAGTAAGCCATTCCAGAATACGATTCTTGGAGTCTTCTGCTCCACTCCTTACTTATTTTATTCGTATTATTGCCGTTCCCCTCGGTCCACCTTAGAAGCTTGTTTTGTAACTTCTTGACTGCTGCTATTTGGAAGACCGCAGCGGTTAACGGGTCGGCTGTAGTTACTATACGAAATAGTTAGTTACGCACGATCGCAGGAATTACCTTCTGCCTCTCATTTATGGTGAATTCTCCATCTCCGCTCGAACTTGCAAATCAATTCCTCTAACACCAGGTTGAATGTGATAGGGGACAGGGGCCCACCCTGCTTCACTCTTAGGTTTAGGCCTGTGGGGACTGTACACGTAGATGCCCCCCAGGAGATTTCGGTATAGGGACCCCTGTACTGTTCCCCGATCAGTTGGAGTGCTCTCACGATGGAATGTTGGAAGACCGTATCAAAAGCTTTTCGCAGATCTACTGCTAATATCGAGTACGGTCTGCTCTGCATCCTCCGCTTCTTAATGATGGCCTCTAGCATGAGGGTGTTAAGGAGCACTCCGTCTATCTTGCGGAATCCGCGTTGGTTTTGTATGTATTGGCAGACCACTCGGGCACTGGACTAGAGGTCCGTTAAATAAACGGAGTAGAATGATCTATATCGTAATGAGTCGCCAGTTGTCTACAAGAAACGCGTCTCCACCATTTTGCATTAGGACCGTTCGGTTTGCCTTGAGACATCCGGGAACGACACCGAAAATTGCCATGATGTTAAACATCAAGACAAGACACCTGATGGGAACACGTCGCAGGTGCTGAAGTTTCAGGTAATCAGGACCAGCAGTTGGCGATTTCATTTCCGTAAGTCCTCTTACAATATCGTACTCGGCAAATGGCAGATAAATCTCGATCGTATGATCTACCCGGTCGGTTATAGGGTGATCGTCACCAGGAGATTCGGTGCTCGTGATGTTATATCGACTCTGTATCGTTTCTATAGGCGGAAAGGTCTGCGCCGAGTCTAATGGTTTTGTCAGCCTTGTTTAACTGCGCTTGCATATCATTTGAGCGATCTTGTACAAATGCGCCCTATTCGCACCTTGCATATAGCTGCATTTGTCTTCTGCATTTCTCTTATACCTGCCACCTGCCGTTGTTACATCGAGCGCTGTTTGAGCGGATATTAAAGGTACTGAGGACCTGCTCGAGGCTTTTCTCAAGTCCCTCATGCACGTTGTTCTGTTATTCTTTACAGAGGACCTGCAGACGAGATCATAGAGGTCCCTGTCCTCATCCGACCAGCATTGTGTATTATCAAAGTAGTTATCCATGTATAACCGTACTGGATCTCTGAAGGCAAATGCATCGTTCGATGGACAGGCATTCGTAACAACAACTGGGGACTCCATTCCAGTTGTCGAATTATCGAGGCGGCTCAGAAAGTGAGATGGCGAACTTACGGGAGGTGTAACCCTACCGACATCAACTGGCTCTTGTGACAGCATCACGGATGCCGACAAATGCTCATTTACCAGACTAGATACACTTACCGAGTCCAGCGAGCCTCGCGGCAGGATGGACTTCTCCACAAACTCCACCGTCGACTCTGGAACTAGAGCTGCCGCTTCCTCCTCCATTTCCTCATCTTGTGTCTGTAATCGGCAGTAAGCCGTTTGCTTTTAATCGTCTGGATGCTTCTATACGGAAATGTGCTATTAGGATGTTTGTTTGTAAATCTCCCCTCGTATTTCAATTCATGCTTTGTCATTGCCATTATTTCCGCATCTTACCACTTGTTAGGGCTTCGGAGGGGATTTTCTGCCTACCTTTCCAATTTGTTTTATTCACCCAGGTGCGCAAGACGTACGTGCTGTTTTAGCTTCGGAAAGGTTGCAAATTCGCGCCAGCAGTAAGTGCACTGATGGAATTCGGCAACTGGCGCCTCACCCTATTGTTCCTGCCTATACCGACAGTAACGACGTCTAATATGTTGGTTCAGACCGACTTCTGTGGCAAATTCTTTGCCGCACTTACAAGGGAACTTATCGTCTTTATTCATTATATATGAGTTAAGTTACGGTTACGAGCGGTAGCTTTGGCCGTAGACTTTACAGATAAAAAATTTGATTCCACAAGCGAAGTTCAATAAAACAAACTACTAAGTTTGAAGATTGAAGATATTTTTATTAAAACTCAAAGTGATGATTGATGATATCAATACATTTCGCAATTCGCTTTCAGAATGAATAATCTTTTCTCCTGCAGAAACTAATATAAGATTTCTCAGAGTACAAAGGGTAAATAGGAAATAGAACGTAAACTACAACAATGAGATGACTAACGTCACTTTACATATACAGATAGTCTATAATATAACATCTCCGCCCTTAAAACAAATTATTATGAAGCTTTGCGATTTACTAATAATTTGCATGGGTACCTCCACAACCATTCTTTTAAATTTACTGCACTTAATAAACTTACACTATTACGCTCATTATAATGATTACAATTATGATGTATACCCAAACAGTAGAATGAATTAAACTATTGTGTTTAAATACCAAACTGTCAAGATTTCTATTTAGTTCTTTTAATTCATCCTTTACAAAGATCGAAGTTGTTTCTCTTAAAGTTACACATTGGTGATATTCTAATGAAATGGATGACACTCTAGAAAGTCATAATTATGAATTTCTAAATTCTTGTTATAATTTTGTACGGTATGACCCTTAATTTCATATTTACAATTATTTTCAGGTTTCATACAGTAAACACCTCTAATAAACTTAGTTTTGACAATATTGTTACAGTTTTCTTTTATCTCATTCTGAACTGGTGAAACGGTTAGAATTAAGTTATGTAGGTATTTTATCTCCACATCATAAATATTATAGATCTGTCTAATACAATTCTGGAAGTTTCTGAAATTAGATATAACTTTGGTCTCACAGTTACTATTATTAGTAATAGTTAGTTCAGGATTCTGATTTTTGGGTATAATATACTTATTATTTCTTATAGCTAAATAATTTAACTCTACATTAAATTTATAACATTGTTTTTCATTAACTAGGATCGGGAGATATAGATTTCGTAACTTTCGTAATATTCCGTCGTGAGTAACGGAATCTGTAGTATAAAAATTATTGTTTTCTCCTTACTTAGGTAGTACTTAATTTGAAATATTTTTTCTAAAGATAGTAAGGTATCGATTTCCAAGGGATACGGAAACTTAAAAGGTGATTCTACTGGTATTTTCTTTAGTTCTCGAAGTAGTTTTCGTGGTTGGGTTAGAATTGAGTATAGGATATTGTTTTGTGACAGGGTAAGACCTAGAAGCAAGGTTTGCAATGCTTCATGTACCTCCTGCACATAGGTAAGTTGATACCGAAGTTCATCCGCAAGTTCTTGATGTTTCATTGTATAATTTAAATATTTGTTAAATAACTTTGTTTGTGAATTGAACTGGTTCATTAGATTGTTTAAAGAACTGTTCACGACTTTGAATATACTAGTAGGTGATTCTTTCAACAATTTTTGGTTATTATACAATCAATATTTGTTCCTCCATTTTCTGTCCCTCATCATAACTTAAATTACCTGTAATTTCACTCAACACGCTTCCAACAAAATTGAATAACCCGCGTTTATATTTTTCACCAAAGATTAATGCCATGATGGTAGAAATTTGTTCCTCTTTTCTAGATATTGTGTTAATTAATGCAATTTGGTCGTCACTTGTAAGGTTACCTTCCCTTCGAGAGTCTAAATACAATTTCCATGTTTGAAATGATTTGTTATAACTAATAAGTAGGTATTGCCAAGGTTAGCTCCTTATAGTTATACAAATTGCCCAACTTAATCGGTAGTATGGACAACTTATTTTCAATCCTATTCAGCTCTGAACTGATGGTAGAGCATCATCTGAAACAACAGATTTTACCTCATTAACATGATACTCGGAGACCTTTCCTTTTGAGTTTTTTACTCTCAACTTATTATTGTCTAATATACCCAGAATAGTGAAGCCTTTGGCTACCTCATTGGTTTTACTGTATCTACCGGGGGGTTTCATGTACACATTTTGACCTACCTGAAACTTTGGTTTTTGGACAACATCTACTTTCTTTAAGCAACGGATGAACTTTATTTTGTCTATATAGTTAGTTATTAACAAAGAGCAGGAAATCTTATAAACTTCATCAGAACAAAATATGAAATATTTTTTATGTATTAAGTGATTATTTATTAGGTTAACTAGATTTTGTTGAATTCGACCTGGCTCTAAATTTACCTTGAATTGTTCCCGGTGTATTTATCCCCGATCGTAAGTATTATCTGATTTTTCTGTATATTGATTCTGTGTATCTGAGATTGGAATGGAATGCTCATGCTCGTTAATGTTCGAATGTAATGATCCTGTTTCGGACCTGTCGTTACCACGAATTGATTCATTAGAATGTTGGTTTATTTGAACAGTTTCTAATCGCTAGAGTGCGTCGGCGTTAGCATTATACTTCCCGGGCTTATGAATAATTTCATATTGATATTCTTGCAATTTTAATTTCCACCTTTCGAGCTTCGCATTAGGTTCTTTAAGGTTATGAAGCCAAATTAACGGTTTATGATCAGTGATCAGAGTAAATTTTGAACCCCAAATATAAGGTCTGAATTGTTTTACGGCAAAAATGATCGCAAGTAGCTCCTTTTCAATTGCAGAATATTTACATTCAGTACAGTATTCGCTTTCAGAATGAATAATCTTTTCTCCTGCAGAAACTAATATAAGATTTCTCAGAGTACAAAGGTTACTTCTAACTTACTATCTCTAATTATAAATATCGAATACAAAGAACGTTCGGAGAAAATGATAGCGGAGTAATTATTTAAATAAGTGATAAATCAGTAAATAGGAAATAGGACGTAAACGACTACAATGAGATGACTAACGTTACTTTACATATACAGATAGTCTACAATATAACATATGTATATAAATTAGGACGAGGTCTCAACGGAATTTCTCGTTGAATTTAATTAAATAAACGTTCTATTCGCTCGACCTCTGAAGCGCCTCCTAGAAATTTCAGCTCAGTTCAGAAAAAACTCCGGCGGCAGGCGCGGACGCACATATACATAAGTTGAGAAGGTACACACTCGACTAAAACAAGACGTGCGGAGCTCTCAGGTCATCTTTCCGGAATATATATGATGTTGAACATCAAGACAAGACACCTCACGGGAACACGTCGCAGGTGTTGGAGTTTTAGGTGGTCAGGACCAGCGGTCGGCGATTTTATTTCTGCAAGTCCTCTTAAAATATCTTGCTCGGTAAATGGCAGATACGTCTCGACTGTATGTTGTACGTAGTCGGTTATAGGGTGATCGTCGTCAGGAGACTCTGTGCTAAAGATTTCGTTGTATCGAGCCTGTATCGTTTCTATAGGCGGAAGGGACTGGGCAGAGTCTAACGGCTTTCCATCTAAGATGTGCTCTGCCAGCCTTGTCCTGTTTCGTCTGTACATGGTTTGTGCGATTTTGTACAAGTGCGCCCTATTCGCACCTCGCCTATAGCTGCCTTTGCCTCCTGTATTATTCTTATATCTGCCATTGTTACCTCGAGCGCTGTTGTTGGTGCGGACATTCAGATTACTGAGGACCTGCTGGAGCCATTTTTCGAGTCCCTCATGAACCGTTGATCTATTATTCTTTACAGAGGACCTGGTCACGAGATCATAGAGGGCCCTGTCCTCATCCGACCAGCCTCGCGTGTTCTCAAAGTAGCTGGCCAGGTATAACCGAACCGGATCTCTGACGGAAAATACATCGTCCGATGGAATTGACGGACAGGCATTCGTGACAATTACTGGGGACTACGTTCCAGTTGTCGGATTGTCCGGTCGGCTCGAGGAATGAGATGGTGAATGCGCGGGTGGTGTATTTCCACCCGCGTCAACCGGCTTTTGCGACAGCGTCATGGATGCCGACGGAGCCACCGGAGAGACGCACCCCCCCCGCGGGCCCCGTCGCCGGGCCCGGCATTTCTACCGAGTCCAGCGGGCCAGGCGGAAGGATGGACTCCTCCACGAACTCCACTGTCGGCTCCGCAACTGCAGCTGCCGCTTCTTCCTCGATTTCCTCCTCTATATCTCGAGCCAATGTTCCCTCTGTCTTTAGGCTCTGTATTAGACGTTTGTAGTCGGCTGTTAGCCGTTTACTCTTAATCGCCTCTACGCTTCTAAATGGAAATAAGCTATTCAGATGTTTGTTTATAAATCTCCCCTCGTATTTAACTTCTTGTTTAGCCATTGAGATTACTTCCTCATCTGACCACCTACTTGGATCTCGGAGGGGACTCTCTACCTGCCTTTCCAGTTCCGCGTTGTAATCACCTGGGTGCGCACGTCGTACATGCTGTCTTAGCCCGGGAAAGGATGCGAATTCGCGCGGGCAGTAAGTGCATAAGTGGGTATCAGCGGCTGGCGCCTCACCCTGCTGATCTGGCCTATACCGGCAGTAACGTCTCCTGATGTGTTGTTTCAGGCAGGCTTCAGTGGCAAATTCTTTGCCGCACTTACAAGGGAACCTATCGGCTTTTCCACTCATCGTGATTGTATATAAATTTAGGACGAGGTCTCAACGGTAATTCTCGCTGAAATTGTTTATAAAAAGTTCAATCGCTCGCCCTCAAAAGCGCCTCCTAGAAGGTTCAGCTCCTTGCCTGCTTTAGTACGTTACAAGGCTAACGCCGAGTAACGCTTAACGACTCTCACCACGAGAAGGCACCCGGAAGAACTCCGGGGACAGGCGCGGACAGTACACACACAAGTTGAGAAGGTACACACTCGACTCAAACAAGGCATGCGGAGCTTTCTGGTCATCTGTCCGGAGAGTCAAGATTAAGAGAGTCATAGTTACTCCCGCCGTTTACCCGCGCATTCGCCTCACCGAGTAAGTAACGAGACGATGAAAGTAGTGGTATTTCACCGGCGACAAAGTCTCCCACTTATGCTACACCTTTCATACATTGCCAGACTAGAGTCAAGCTCAACAGGGTTCCCTTTCCCCGTCAATTTTTGCAAGCCCGTTTCCTTCGCAGTGGTTTCGCTAGATAGTACGTAGGGACAGTGGGAATCTCGTTAATCTATTCTTGCGCGTCACTAGTTAGATGATGAGGCATTTGGCTAGAATCCTATAGAGACATGACATGGATTTGCATCCTGTTGCTCTATACTTTCCGTATACGGGGTTCCAAACAACAAGGGGGCAAAAGGCGCTACCCGCCCACGGGGAACCTCGTGGAAGTGTCCGCCCGGCTAGCTTCCCCCTAAAGCGCTAGGGAGGTGAGGGGCTGCCGGCTTTGCCGCCGCGACTGAGTGTCGCGACTCGCACGCTGACATCATAAATTAAATCTAAATCATAAATTAAGACAACACAAGCTAAAAACCAACACAAATGACTAGCATCGATGACTAGATGCCGGGGGAGGTGTAGAGGGCGCTCTCTCCGGCAGGGTACTTAAAACACAAAAGTTAAAATAAGATAATAAACAAAACGATGCCCAGTTTAAAATTTGGGGTTTTCCCGTACTTGTCAGCGTGCTAAGTGGCCAAGAGCTTGGTTGACTAGTCGGGGCGCACGAAGTCCCGATTTCGCCTGAGGTTAGGGCCATCGTAGTCCATGAACATATGGTATATTTCAATGGACCTACGCTACGTAACGCCATTAACCAAATCGTCAATAGCGATTGTCGGTCAGTTATGCCGAGCTCAGACAAAGTTTTGACCGTCTCCTTGGGTTTGGGCCCCCTCGTGCCTACCACAACAGGTAGGACTTTTACGGAGGAAGCTCCTAAGTCTCTCTGGAATTAGGGTAGCAGTTGGCGATATTCTTGTAACTTTTGTATTCGTCTCTGAGCGAGATAATCATCGTCTTTGTGGTGGACTGTGATATCGACCAGGTTGACCCTTCCCTGGTTCTCTATTACGAGGTCAGGTTTGAGATTCCCGGCCAAAGGTGACTGCACCACTGGTTCCTTTGTTACTGCTACCCTCGGGCCTCTTTTGTAAACTTGTGCCACGATAAAGTCTGGTATCGGGCTTTCTTCTAGACACATTGCCGAGTATGTGCGCCAGAGTCTCCTGGCTTCTGCACGTCCTGCAATTAGGATCCGTCTCTTGCCAACGCCGCTCTGTTTGCTGCTGTGTTGGTGTGCGATTTCAGAGGTGTTATGAATCTGCTGGGCTATACTCGGTGCTATTAAGATACCGATAACCCGCGGCCAAAGCGGAAGTTACGGTTATCACTTCCAATTTTGGAAAACCTAGTCCCCCGTCTCGCTTGCCGCAGTATATTAAACCGTTCGAGATTGACTGCGGCAAATGGTATATATCTTTGATCACTACCCGCAGCTCCTGGTCTAAGCATCTGAGCAGCGTAATGGGGGGGACTGCCATCCCCAGCTGATACAGGTAGTGCGGGACTAGGTAGGTGGAAATTAAGTTTACCTTCTGGTATGGTTTTAACGCCAGCCTTTTAACTCGCTGTAGCGTTTCTAACAGCTCTGTTTTTACTGTTTCCGTGCAAATACCGTCCCAAGGAGATATTCTCATACCCAGGTAACTTAAACGTGTATTGGC
>JAIOKQ010000104.1:190000-227500 GCA_020654165.1 Oryctes rhinoceros | reverse complement strand
ACGTTACTTTTCCTTTCGTTCCATCAATTTTATTTTTATTTATAAAATAGCAATCTTTTATTTGATGGTTGTGTTTTTTACAAATACTACAAATACAAATACTTCATCATTTTTACAATACTTCACATTACGTCCCGGTTGACTAAATTTAAAACATATTTTTTCTTCGTTATTACTTTTGTGATTTACCTTATCTTTGGTTATGCCCGATGTTTTGAATGCTATTTGTCCGCTACTGTTTTCCATGTTTAATCTTCTTTCTTTAGCAATTAGAGCAGTCAAATTTGTTAGTTAAACTTCTTTCTTCTTTATATATTTCAGGTAGAGTCGATAGGATTTTAGTTATTAGCATTGTATCATCAATATCTTGTTTTAACATTTGACACCCTTGATTTGTACGTCAAGTTTTCTAAACCAGAGACATATGCAGTTATTCCATATTTTTAATATTGAAAGCTATAAAATTCTTGTAGCAACTAGTATTTCTGTCGTTCGGTATCTCTTTCAAAAACACTACATAACTTATCATACATTTCCTTTGATGTATCTCAATTTGAAAGATGTGTTAATGCTGATGCTTTCTATAGTGGTTATTATTAGTTTTTGGGCAATTGCATCCTTCTTTTCGCAAACTACTTTTTCAGGTTCGTTGGTAGGAATCGGCGTACATCCGGTCACAACATTAAACACTTGGTTAGCCATGAAGAATATTGTAATTTGAAATTTCCAAATATCGAAATTTGTGGAATCTTTTACAATGTCTATTTTCAAATTTTCCTCATTCATTTTTAGTTTTTTCTATTATTATTTTTAACACCCTTACCGCACACTAGTATACACAGATAACCTAATTAACGATTTTGTTTTCTTTTAATAACGTGTTATGTGCTGAGGTGGTCGAATCGGGGAATTTTATTCATCAGAACAAAATACAAACACAAGTAACCTATTCTATATATTTCTATCTCCGTACATGGTATATATATTTATAATGGTGCGCGTGCGTGTGCGTGTGCGCATGCATATATACAACACCTTTTTCCTCGCTATGAGTCCAAGCGCGTAGGTGGGCTCCTCCTATTCTTTGATGAACTTCGGAGTGTGGATGCGATGTTGGAAGTCTCGGTCTGTGTTTCCGGGGTTTTGGTTGACGGTTGTGTAGTTGTTTGGAGTTCCGGGGTTGGCTCTACTGTTACCTGAATAGAATGCGTTTCTTCGTTATTTCGATCATTTCTGTGGGCTCCCACTGATACTTCCTTTTTAGTCTCAGGTATAGCTGTGCTGGTACTAAGGTTGAGCCCTGCATACTCCGTTTAACGTACTTGATCCACGTGCCTTCGATGATGCTGATTATCGACTTCTACCTTGTAGTATAGTCGTCCCAATCTGTCTGCTACTGTTCCTACGTTCCATTTACAACTTTCCTATTTTGCATAAGAGGCCTACATAGTTTAAGTCTATATCTCCTCCTTCTGAAGTCATAGCTCGCAAACTCCATGCTCTGCTTAAATGTTTGGACGTTACGTTGAGCTTGACCATTGCCCTCTGGATGATATGGCGCTGTCAACTTATATATGATACCATTGGACTTAATGGACTTTTTGAACTCTCGTGATCTGGATATTAATCCGTTGTTGCTAACTAGCGATACAGGTAGTCCAAAGCGAGCAAGTCACTCGTAATCTGGATATTGTGATCTTGCTGGACATTGAATTCGTTGGTATATAGTAACTTCAAGATACTTGGTATAAGCGTCAAGAATAATTAGGAAATAAGGTTCTTGAAGCGGTCCGGCGTAATTCACATGTCTTCTCTGTCATGGTGTCTTTGGATATTCCCGAAAATGTGCAGGTATTACTGTCCTAGAATCATTCCTGGTAAATTGACAATATCGGCACCGTCTTGTAAGTTTTTCGATATCGTTGTTAATACCTCCGCGATACATAACTTCTAGCTAAATTCTTAATTCACACAATTCCAGTGTGGGCCGTATGTAATTCTTGTAACATTCGATCTCTTAATGTTTTAGGTATGGCTAGTCGTATACCATTGAATAAACATCCCTTTTGATGTGTATCCATCCGCTATCAGTTTGGACTGAACCATCGAATCCTACTCGAAGTTTTGTTGTGATGTTTTCGTTTTTTAATACATAATGATGTGGTAAACAGAATGCGGATGCGAATCCTAAATTTCGCCGGTTCTAGACCCTCCTTATGGGATTTCAATGCGTTAGAGAGAGAAGTTCCCTCCTTATGGGAGTTTCAATGTGTAAGAGAGACAGAGCTAGTTTCGCTAGTGGCGCCACCAACGGTGGCTTGCCGAACTGGGCCCCTAGCGGTGGCCGTACGAACTACTAAGATGTCGGTAATGCACATGCCGATAACAAAATGGTGGACCCATCTGGCGGCGGTTGGCCGAACTAAGGAGAGATAAGAAAGATGCTAGATGACGGTAAGGAAGATGCCTAGATGTGGGTGGGAAGATAACGATGATAAATTTTAATATACAGTCTACTTTTTTAATTCGCAACCGCAAATTTTAATGTAAAGGACGTGTTTCTAATTCGCAATATATAGAGTCTGTTTTTAATTAGCAACTGTAAATTTTAATATACAGGGTCTGTTCTTTAATTCGCAACCGTAAATTTTAATATAGAGAACTTGTTTTTAATTCGCAATATACGGGGTGTGTTTTTTAATTTGCAATCATCAATTTTAATATACAAGGTCTATACTAAATTCACTTGGGTGATAAATTTTGATGGGAAACAAATTTTCAATATACATACTTAAAAGAAATTGTTTCGTTTTATATGTGATGTCTTTATTTTCATATACAGAATTGCGTGGTCGGGGGTATTTATCATTGCGAAGGTGTGTGTGAACTTTTGCAGTATACACTCCGCTATAGAATGGACGAGTACGAGCTGAAGGTAGCAACAATTTTGAAACATTTATTTTTTTATTTTTTCCTACTACAAAATACAATATATAACGTTTGAAGATATAGTTTAACGCGCTAATTTCGTAGATGCTTAATGTATAGTTGTCATGTCTTATTTCCTATGTGTTCTTAACGCATAGAAATGAAAAGCGGGAGTAAGTAATTAATAATATTTATTTAACAAAATGTATAACAATAGCGCAACTTTTTCAATTCAAAATCATACTGCACAGTACTGTATGCTAATTGAATACATTCGTACATGAGAAATGAATTTGTAGATTTCGGATGATCAGTTAATAATTTCACAATATTATTGTATAAGTCGCCTTCTAGATTTAAGCAAAGCATTAGTATGAGTTTATGGAATTTTATAAAATTTTCGCTGTCTAGCAAAATAATTTTATCTTTTATTAACTATTGCAACTTAAAAAGGTTGCTGTATGTGTCTGTGGATAATACCAGCTGCTGGTTTCGACTCTTCAATCTTATGACGGCAATGTCTACATGGCTACATGTATGGCTACAACCATCGGTTCTACAGAATTCTTCCTCTTCATTAGCAGTAAAAATTCAAATATACAAGTTGAAACTGATTTAATTTGTATTATCGGTACGAAACCTGCTGATGGACTGAGTTGGATGTTAAGCCATTTAGAACCACTATTATTTAGAAAATAGCTCGATTGTCCTATGAGCTGTCTTTCCTTCATAATAGCTTCTTGCATTTTAAGAGCGTTATCGATGAATTTGTTGTAGGTATCTAAAAGAAGAAAAACAGGCTTATATTTTTAGCACTAGTAAAAAATTCTCACTTGACTCCGTTTCGATATCTGTAGATTTCACATCGAGATGCGAAGGTAAGTCAGGATTATGACATTCAACATTCGCCATTTCTTTCGAAAAATTTTCATTTGAACTACTTTCAATTTCTTGTGATTGCACCTCGAGAAGCGGAGGTAAGTCAAGATTGTGGTATTTAATGTTAGCCATTTCTTTAAATACACGTCTGAACCGAACCTTTCACAAATTAAAACTGATTCAACACCAATAATTTTCTAAGCGTCATAATGAAGTGGTGGGGATACTTACTTGTGCAACAGCGACATCTGGCTCAACAATCACCAGGCTCCATCCGCATCAATCCACCGCTTATCATCGCGATATGATAGAGCCAGTTTATTTTGTTCTACGGAAAAGGTTGTGTGTTTTCGCGTTTTAAATAAATGCTGTCGTTTATAGATTAAATTTTCATTAAATAAACATTCTTTATAATCCTCGAAACTAATTTCATTTTTGACTAGGCTCCTTTTCACACCTTTAACCTTTTTCGTTTCGCTACCTTCAACTCGTATACTATAGACCAATACTGTAAACCAATAAATTCATTCATAATATTACCCTTATTTTCATCTTTAAATAGACCCATTACAGCCTTATTTTGTGGTGCTATACCGTAAACATTACCGGCTGAAAAGTTTGACGTATCAAATTTGGATAAATTTTGCTTCATGTCATAGTAAACATCGTCCGTATTAATTTCTAAAATGAAACTGTCGGTATCCATATAGCAAAGACGTACCTTTTCCACATATTTGCGTTTGAAGAAATTATAATAAAAATCATACATTAAAAATTTTGAAAGTTCTAACACCGAAAATCCGATATATATTGGTTTATTGTGGACGACCCTAACTCGCTCCATCTCAATAGCTATCAGATTTTCGGTGAATATCGAAATATTTTTGAAATTTAATTTTGCTATTAAACTTCGAGCGCCCCGCCTTTTACCATGATCCTCCCAATGGGTTACTAATTTAACACCAACGCGCTTATCAACATTTTCCATCGTTTTACCATATACTGAATTGTTCATTAATTAAAAAAAATCCTTTTCAAATTCATTTTTTGCTTGTTCTGTGCGATACACTCAAAATCAGCATAAACAACGAAAGGAACGACCAATTTTTTATCATAATTTTCAAAGCGTAATAGATTATCAGCTAACATTTCACCTGTTCGTAGTTTTCGCGATTCAGTTGAAGGTAGGACTGTATAAACTTTATTACAGTCATTTTGTGCATGAGCATCTAATTGCTGTTCGTTATTAAAATAATTTAAACAGCCATCACATAAATGGACTGTATGAGTAGTACGGTTCAATTGCGATGAAACTAACCTCGAGAAATTTTTTATAAGCACATAATGTGCTTTCTCACCATCTTCCAAAAGCAATAAATTTACGTGCACAACCTTTTTATTTTTCGTAAAATAAAGTGGTCCCACTATGTCATATTTGTTTCGAGTCCGAATTATATGCTAAACCATAAACGTTAATGCTTAAGTTATTTAATTTTTCTACTTTCTCCAAATCTTTTATTTTTACGGGGAATTGAATTCCGGTTAAATTTAGCACGGTAGAGTAATGCGGATAGCTAGACACTCTTTCTACATGGCTGTTTACAGGATGAAGTGCAGCAGTCAAGCACCATGCCAAACATGCAGTATCATTATTTCGAATGTTAATGCATGCCTTTCGAGCTTTTATGGACGAAGGCAGTTCTAAGAATGAAGAGCCCGCAATGGGCTTATACGAATTAATATTCTCTTCTAAATGGGATATTGAAACCAAAGCCCATCCCGAATCTCGTTCTTGGAACTCCTCCCGATTTTGTTTTAATAACTGCAGCCAGCTGATCAAAAATGTCTTCTATGTCCGACGACTGCGTTACAATGATGTAGCGGGTATTAAACGACTTCAATTCAGTTATTTGATCATCATTACGAGGTTTCACATAATAAGCAAATAACTCGAACTGCACTTTGACACCCGTTAACATTCGTGTAACGACATTATTAACCAGCCGGCACGCTTTTAATTTGGTAAGTTCTAAAAATGTTATATCAGATTTTGTAGGACCCAAAATTTTATATGAAGCGACACGGTGTTTGAAGCTGCTTTTAATTTCAAATACTCCATCCTCCAATAACATGACATTATTATCAAGATGCTGTTGTGATCGGAGATGTCCTAAATAAGACGCATTATTCAGAAATTCCCTCCCACAACAGCTCAAGTTTACCTGCGCACCGCGAGATGTTGATGCTTGATCAGCTCTTGTTCTTTTAGGAGGAGGCATCTCTTCACTTGGTCGATGGAACTGCCTCTTATGGCGAGTTAAATTATCTTTCCTAGTGAAGGATATACCGCACTGTTGACAATTCATTATGCTGTAAATAATAGATAATAATGACGCTTATTTCATAGTAGCATGAAATAAATCAAAAAATAAAATGTTTACTAATAATGAAAATATTTAAATTTGCCTGATTGTTAATGTACGTAGTCTTAAAATTAAATAAATTTAGCTTACATTATTAACCAGAGAGGAAAAAAAACGTTACATCTCAGGAAGTAACCTAATGCTAGGAGGACTGTCAAAATAATGAAAAAAGAGCACTGAAAGGTGTCTCTTATAATATAACAAATTGGCACACAAAAACAAATTTTAAAATAATGTTAGAAAAAATAAGTACTTACATATCGAATCAAAGTTATTTTCACAAAACACGCACATATACTCGTAGACTGCAGATATCAATGAGAATCTATCGCTAAGTTTCCGCTCATATATATATATATATATATATATATATATATCCATAATATATATCCAGTTATATATAAAATTGCGAATTCTCCATTCGCCTATACGTGTGTAACCAAGTGTGAACATGTACGGTAGACAAGTTAAATGACTCCGCGTATCGGATTTAAATGTATATTTCCTCGCAATAAACTTTAATTACCACTACTTCTTACGTGAAATAGCCACAATTTTTGTGGAATACCTACCATTATAGGAATGCGTTTAATACGCGGTATGTATACAGGTGTATTTATACAGACTCAAGCCAAGTCATTCAATCAGATTGATCACGATAGGCAAAGGTTTAGTGTGATATAATTCGAGTTAACATGTCTGAAAAAACTCAAGAATGGTGTTGTGCGGTAGTGAATAATACGATCAGAAAGAAAATAGCAGATGACGTGAAGATGATGGAGGATGTGATCGATAATATGGAAGAGGCTGCAATAGGTCTGCATGTAGCGGAAATATTAGAGAAGATGAAATCCGTATTTGCAAGAATGAAAGATGATTCAGCAGCACAACAAACGTTGCTACCTAGAATTCTCGAGATATTCGAACAAATTAGATGGTATTTAGCCGAATATCCAGAATGTTTCTATTAAGCCGCCGCAAACACGCCTCCCACTACAAACTTATCTAATAAAGGAGCTACTACAGTTCATGTCCATCACAGATACCGTCCAAACAACTTTCATATCACCTCGAAATGGAGATAATGAACCAACTAATTGTACAAGTAGTAAATTGGGTAAATGATTATGGTGTTTCTCTAACGTATATTGAAGACATAATCTTTGTTTGTAGCATAAAGTTGTAAATATACTTTAATGCGCTCTAACATATAATTTCTGATTGTTTAAATAAAATACAGGCCAAATAAAAACAAGAACTCATACTTGAAATTTTTATTAAAACAAGAAATTATGCTACTATACTATTATACTACTATCATACTATATTTTATGAAATAAAATATAGTAATTTTGGAAAGAAAAATGTCATAACAGTAGCTTTTAATACTGAGTATTGCCACCTTTGGCTCTTATGACCGCTCGCATACGGTTTGGCAGAGATTCGATTAACCTCCGTATATAAGCCTGATCCAAATTCTCCCACTCGTCACGGAGAGCATTTTCTAGTCCATGCAGGTCCGCTGGGGCAACATTTTGGGTTCGTATCCGTCTGTGAAGGAGCTCCCACACGTGCTCGATAGGGTTCATGTCCGGACTTACCGCAGGCCAATCTAAAACTGGAACACCAACATCGTTAAGGTATTCCTGGACGATTATCGCAACATGCGGTCGTGCATTAACATGAATTCGTTTCCTATAATTGGCGCATATGGTACTACATGTTCTTCTAAAATGTCCGTTATATACCTGTGGGCAGTCAGTGTACCTCTGTCTACTGGTACTAACTCTGTACGACCTGTTAAACAGATGCCTCCCCAAACCATAATTAGGTCTAGGTCTGATATTACACTGCGAATAGCGCTCACCGTCTCGTCTGTACACTGAGATACGCCTATCTGAGGTGTAAAGACCAAATCTTGACTCATCTGTGAAGAGTATATTGGCCCAGTCATTAATGTTCCAATTTACATGTTCTTTGGCAAACCTTAAGCGAGCCATTCGGTGGTTCCTAGTGAGACGAGGGGCTGTTACAGCTACTCCAGCTCTTAATCCACTTTGTCGTAATCTATTCCGAATAGTTTGAGTACTCACACGAGTATTTCTGACTCTAGCCTAGTCGTTCTGCAATTGTCTCGCAGTTACATGTCTTCGACGTAATGCTTGTAGTAGTAAATAGCGGTCATCTTGGCGAGTAGAACATCTTGGACGACCTGGTACAGGTCTTCTACTGTAATTGCCTGTTTCCCTATATCTGGCTACGGCTCTAGAAACACTTGATCGATTGATGTTCATCAAATTAGCAACGTATGCTTGAGATCGTCCATCTTGGATTAAAGCAACTATAGCAGCCACTTGTCCTGAAGTTAAATTGCTCATTTTAGTTTTAAAAGCGTTGGTACAGAACTCTGACTTCGCACTTTAAAATTTGTCCGTATAGGAAGACTTTCAATAAACAACTGAACAAACCTTACACATATGCATTTTTCTAGATGTGTTCTTTTAGAAAAAAAAAAAGTAAAAAAGCTATGTTCCATGATTTTGTTAGTGTTTTTATAGTTCACATACACGAGGCAAGCTTTTGTGAACGTATAAAAATATCTTGGTTTATAAATGCCCTTTTTTAGTTTATGCGATACTTTTTTGGCGGAATGTATTTGTGAGCTACTGTACATATGCTTTTGTAAACGATTAATTTGATTAATAAACAATTAAATAATATTTGATTATTTTATTTCCCTTTCTTTTAACTTATAACACAAGGAATTTACATAATAAGTTAACATTGGAGATTGAACATATTTTCAGATGGTTCTTATGAAACATACAACATTGATCAGTAGTTTTTATTATTTTAGGAAATTCTTTAATATACTGTAAATTGACTACAGGGATAATGAGATATTTTTTCAAAAGGTTCTCTTTCTGATGTCCCTTCACGTAAATCACATTCACATTTTTTGCACAATGTCTCAAAATATCAGGTAATTCATCCAGATCAGTATATCCAGAACTATAACGTAATGCGTGATGATTTCTTTCCAACCATTTCACTTGTCGTTTTTCACTCACTTCTAATTGATGAAACGGAATTTTAGGTTTAAATATAAAATGGTTTATCCCTTTTCCATCACTTAGCGCTAGTTCTTTCACCACAAAACCGCCCCTTAGTAAATATCCTTGAAGGTCAACCACTAATACCATTCTAAATAATCTTTTTCACAGTACCCGACAGCGGTGTGTATTCTACAATGTTGTCGTGTAGAATGAGGCAATAGGCTACCGTATTCTCGTCAAAACTGCTAAGAGCTTCCATCTCCAGTTTAATATCAACGATGGAGGACTTGACAGTTTCTTTTTGCTTAGCGCAATCGATTAGGTACAGAGCGCAATCTCTAAACTTTTCATAACTAAGCAGTGGTTGCGTATTTTTGTTGTAGTAGCTTGTTTGAAATGCTGTGTACATGCGGTACGCTATTGCATACTTTTTCTCACTTATTTGAAGATTCATATTATCGTAAGGGTAACTATCAGCGTTGAGATGGACTTTTATATTTGTAATTGCTACATGATCGAATTTGGAGGCATCTTGCAGGAAGTTATCTTTTCTATTTGTTTGAAAAGCGACAATCACATAACGTGGTTTTTCCAGATTTGTACTGGTTTTAACAGGCCAAATGTCAGTTTTCGTTTTACGCAAAGATGGTAACTCGTATAGCTCCCATTTTCTAAACAGGATAGATGGACTTATTAGTATTCAACGCTTTCAGAAGTGTCAATCGAATTTCATCGTTTACAGCGACGTGAGGAACATGCCATTCTATCCTCTCTAGATCGAATGACGCAGTTTTTGTACCATCCGCAGCAGCATTTTTATAGCAATTTAGATCGTTTCCACTAGGAAGTAGGATCAATTCCTGACTGGCATTTATTAATATCTTTCTGTAATCTTCTGCAAAGCCTAAAATGAATTTTAATGGAATACAGGTGCTAAATTTGTTTGTTGAAACGGATACTGTTGGTCAAGCAGCGCTGCTTGGGCACCAGGAAGCGACTTCTAGAGATTTGCTTTCATTATCACTGTATGATACGTAGGCTTTAATTGTGCTAGTAATGCCTGGCTTCGTACATCTATCCACTTCGACACCATTAATTTCAAAACATACTTGATCGAAAAGAAAAGCATAGGCGTTATTAGTTAGCTGACAAGAACCGGTACCCGTTAGTTCGGGCTTGAATGTTCCTTCCAGGTAGATGTAACTTTCAGAGAGTAGTGTGTAGACGTCTTGATGTTGAATCGAAATGCGTATTTCATCATTGGACTTGAAGTTACTCACTCTGGGATAGTATGTATAGTACTCTTCCTTCGTAATCACCTCCTCGAACTGTAGACCTTCGAATATGTTTAACCTTTCCATTATTCTTCACTTTAAATCCAAGCGCTTCGAGAAAGACTTTATTTTCAAGTGTTAACTGATTCACAGTGTGCTTTGGACTAATGAAATTTGATGCTGACACACTATCTTTATATCCTCGATTGAAATTAAGCCCCATATCTTTTTAACTCCAACCTGATAACGATTTCTTCACCACGAAAGTTTATTGGATCGCCGTCTTGATCTACCAATCTGAGGGTAATTTTATCGATGCGTGTTGTCTTTATTGGTAAATAAATGATGTTTCTGGGTTCAATGTTGATACTTTACCCAGGTTCGTGTGTCGTAGAACGCAGCCGTCGTGATATTACATTCGACGCGTATTGTTACCACTTTAATAATCTGAATTGATATGTCTGACTCGTGTTTCAGATTAGCTTCTAATACTTTTAGACTAAACCCCAGCATTCGACCGATAGAATCCGTTTTTGTAAAATCGATTGTGAATTTGCTTGTTATTTCACATTTCAATGTGTTATTGTTAGGTTTCAGCGAAATGATGGCATTTTTATCTGTTGCATCACCACCTAAAGAATCTTGCAAAATTTTTTCGATATCTGTCACTTCATAAGCTCATGTTGGTATTGTTACAACTTGATCATCATAGTAGAATTTATTATGACCCTCGTATATGTTAGGTATTGTGTTGTAGGTGTGCAGGCCTATTAAACCGAGGGCGTACTCGTGTTTTGGACTTAACTCAATGGACGGATAGTATGTAGATGACAGCACATTACTTGTGCCTCTTAACGTAAATGTATGCGACATGACTGATACGTTTCTACTCAAAACATTTGTTATATAAGAATTCTAGACACAAATGTCCACAATTTATATCATCATAGTGCTGATGTGTGTCGTGATTGTAGAGTATTCGACATTTTCTAAAGTATCGGAGTAGTTCCTTCGGAGGTTTCAGGTTGCCATATGAATCATAGTAATCCACAAGAGATCCTTGTTTATAATAAGCCACCCAATGTGTACCAGGTCCGATTATGGAGTCCAGATTAACGGCTGCGCATTCAAAGTACTTTGTAGTTAGCGGTAACCCATCTCTCATGAATACTCCACGAAAGTTTGGGAGGTACTTTTTACCGAATTTAAGAATATCGATGTTAGTAAGGACTCTGGATGGCAGTCGATTTAATGTTTTTTTCTGTTCTGGCTTAAAAATAATCCCATACCTTTACGATATGGACGCAGGTAGAGACCATCACCTTTCTTGCTTAAAGCAATAGCTTCCATAGTTTTATTGTGCCTCTGGGCTTCATCCATTTCCTTTTGGGCAGCTTGTGCCTTATTAACCGCTTGCGCCACTCCGTCCTGCTAATCCTCCCAATGTACTTAATCCAGCAAACAACGGTATTAATGGCAAAAAACCTCCAGTTTTTGGTATCGGTATGATTCTAGGTTTTCTCACTCTTCTTCTACCTCCAACGTCTTTAACAGCCATTTTCGCAGCGTCAAGAGCTAGTTTAGCTCCTTCTTTTAAAGTGGTGAATTTGCGGTTTTTAAGAGCATTCGTCGCCTTGAGGAAATTGATTTTCGGAATGGAACCCGCCTCAACCCCATCCCCAGTTTTCTTTTTGCTTTCATTGTATTAGCGACTGTCCAAGCCGCAGCTTTTTCTCCAAAACTGGCGTCTCTCGATTCGGCACATTCCCACGCTCGTTCTTGAAGTACACGTTCTGCTTCGTGTCTGCTTTGTAGATCTTCACTATGCGAATATGCGATATCGTGGTCTTTGCAGGCGCGGTCTAAGGGATTTATTCCAGGATCGCCACGTTCAAGACGCTTCTTCAAATTCAGGTCCGCAGTATTGATATCCTGGTAAATGTAACTCAACTGGTAACTTATTAATCAGAGAGTTAACAAGACCACTTCCTTCAGTGACGACTAGCATTGGTGAAATACTATAAAATTAAATCGTAACGCCTTTATATATCTGTTCACAATTAATTACATTTGTTTGTAATTTCCACATGTTTACAGTGTAACAATACTTTCGTACTTACCTGTAAGGTCCGCATGCTTTACAATCGGCATAATTGTTTTATACATACCTGTATTTTTGAAATCGGGTGTTGCCGGGTATAATCGGAATCAGATAGAAGGTTCGAGAGAGTTAAGAAGGTTGTTGTACCATGTGCTACCGGCAACATCTTTATTTTTTTAAATAAAGCAATACTGAACAAGAGTACTAGTTTTCAATACAATATCAGTCTACAACGATGCGCTTTGCAAAGCAAAAGGCTGATTTGCGAGTCACAAATTTTGATGATATACTAACGGTTAACAACTCGACACGAAGACATGGACCATTGCTACCTAACAGTATACGGTGTATAATATGCGACCTCTCAAGTTGTGGTAAAACAAATGTAATGATCAGCTTATTGGTCGACAGAAATGGATTGCGATTCGATAATGTGTACATCTACTCAAAGTCGCTCTATCAGCCTAAATATCAATTTCTAGAACTTGTGTTAAATGCTGTGTCGCGCATGAAGTACTTTCATTTCAAGGAGAGCGATGAAATCTTGGACCCGTCGAATGCTCGTGAAAACTCAGTTTTTATTTTCGATGATGTTGCGTCTGATAAGCAAAACAAAATCAAGGATTACTTCAGTATGGGGAGACATAAATCAATCGATAGTTTTTATCTGTGCCAAACTTATGCTCGAATACCGAAACATTTGATACGGGATAATACTAATTTGTTGATTTTATTTAAACAAGATGATTTAAATTTACATCACATTTACGCTGAACATGTGGGTTCGGACATGAGTTTCGAAAAATTTAAAAAAATTTGCGGTGAATGTTGGAACGAGAAATACGGATTTTTGGTTATTGATAAAGATAGCGATGCAGACAAAGGAAGATATAGAAAGCAGTTAGATTGTTATATAACGCAATGTTAAATTGTATTGCATCAGTTCAAAAAGAACAGTAGATCGCGCTTAATCGTGTTTCAGCCTGTTCGAAATGAAGAAACAACAGCTTACATCGGAAATCATTAAGACGAGTAAAGCTATTCGCAAACAACAACTAGCTATGAAGCTATGAATATTTTTTTCAAAATTCATGAATTTTACAATATTTTCGGGGATAAGGTTCCCACATTTAGTTTTCTTTGGGTTAATGGTCGGTAAAATAGTGTGGACTTTATTACAATATTATCATATTATTATGATAATATTGTAATAAATTATATCATATTATATATATATTAATTATCATATTGACAATGGTTATTTAAATCATTTTGGGACCTAAATCTACACAAACAACCATCACATAGATAAAGTCTGTGCTGATTGTTGGATACCTGTGATGAGATTAACTTTGGAAGATCTTTAATTAATACGAAATGTGAGTTTATACCGTTTTCTAACAGCAACAAATTTACATGATCGTCTTTCCTCAACTTTGTAAAATAAATTGGTCCTACAATTTCGAACTCTCCAGATTTTTCCTGCTGTTCCAAACCGTACACATTAATGCTAAGGTTATTTTGTTTTTCCACTTTTGCAATATCTTTCAACTTAATAGGAAATGTAATACCTACTAAATTTAGAACAGTACTGTAGTGAGGGTAGGACGTTATCCGATCGCTGTGGTTCGCTGCCGGATGTAAAGCGGCAACTAGACACCAGGGCAAACAGGCATTATCATTGTTTTTTGCTTTCTTAGCTTCTACACATGGAGGAAGTTTCAAATATGATGAAGCAGCGATTGGTTGGAAAGAATTTATATTCAATTCTAAGTGATCAACAGCAAGAAGAGAACATCCCGAGTCTTTTTCCTGCAACTCTTCACTTTTGGTTTGGATAATCTCCGATTGCTGGTCATAAATGTTATCAATTTCACTACCTTCAGTTACAATTGCAAAATGGGTGTTGAAAGATTTGCGGTCAATTACTTGTTCATCGTTATATAATTTTGTATAGAAAGCAAAAAGTTCTAATTGAATCTTGACACTAGAGGAATACTTTAGGATTGTTTGTTTGACTAAATCGCACGCTTTGGGTTTTGACTCTTTTAAAAAAGTTGGTACATCAGAATTCTGTTGTCCTAAAATTTGGTAACTTGCAACGCGATTTTTAAAGCTAGATGCAATCTTAAACACTCCTTCCCCCAAATTAATAGTATTGTTTGTTATATGCTCCTGTCAACGCGAATGACTTCGATATAGATATTGTGTAGGAACATTTTTTCCACAACAAGCAAGATTTAATACCTGAATTTCCGAACTAGTCGATGGCTGTTGGTATCGACTTCCTTTCACCTCGGGTTCCTTAACATGTATACATGTTTTCTTGTCCTCTCCACATTGATCGCATAAAAAGTCTATGTGAACATTGTTCCAATGACGACGTAAGTTTTCTTTTCTAGAAAAAGATGCATTGCAGATTGAACAGGCGAAGCTATTGAGTGACTCCATCTAAACGAAATTACAAATTAGGAATATATGAGAAAATATAACAAGGCTAACTTACCACAACAAAGGTACTAAATTACCACAGCGAAGGTAATAGCAGTAATCGCAGGTGAAGCATACAGCATTTATACATTTCGTTGTTCAGCCCCTTCCATACATATAGGTTAAAGGCCATGTGAATTTAGATATGAACGAGGAAAGGCGAGAATTATGCAAAAAAAAATTGCATACATACATATGTCGACAAACAAAAATGTATTTTGTAATCGACATTTAAATTATGCATTCGTTGCTTGTGCATGCACATACCTCGCTTGATTTTTATATAAAACTATGATTGCTATAGGCGTATGAATATAATTTAATGGAATCGTAAATATTGTTTAATGTAGTAAGCGTTTGATTTTTCGAACCTAATTTGAATGTATGAGTTACACGTGATTTACTCGAAATGAAATTTATGCCGATGTATAGGAGTATATAAAGAAAAACATCTCTCAGATATTCAGTCTTACTGAACAAATCTAAGCTCAAAGAACTATGGAAGCTTTAAATAAAATAGCTACCATTACCAACAAACCCGTCGCTAAAACTTATAACTTACCCATAAATGTGAAATTTCCGATATTATCCGCGAGATACACGCGTTCGCGCTACGGGGTGTCAGTGTTGTTAGAACAACACAAGTAATTTTCTTACCTAAACGATATTCAGAAACTATAACTGAAGATCACATTTATGAAATGAATAAAAGAACATGGAATGTGAAAGTGACTGAAATATTTGAAGTTTTGAACAATAAAACTGTAACGTTAGCTTTTGAAGAAATTGAGCAAAAGTAAAACAACGTTGCCTGTCGACAACACGATGAACATTCTTATTTTCAAATGTGATTACCAAATTCAACCATATCGCTGCACTAGTCCTGAATGAAGATATAGCCACTAAGCTAAGTTCTCACTGCTGCGATCGGGTTCTTTTACATGATTTTGAAGAAGCGTTCGGTAAGGAGCATATGCTATGCTATAGTTTTAAAACATGTAATATTGTATTATTGTCATAAAACAATTGTAACAATTCGTGATTTATAGAAATGAGAACCTATTTTATTTAAAGCACAGAAAATAAAGTATTATAAAAATTAAAACACATTTTATTTTGTAGTAATATACATCAACTGTATGACACTGTGAACCTATTTTATTTAAAACGTAGAAAATTAATATTCTACGTATTACAGGGAACATACTGTACACTAATATCAACGCTCTATATATAATAATGATCCATCGGCAATTAAAATGATACATCCTGTAGGTTAAAATTTCTCATCGCTAGCTAAAAAACAGCACGCTGCATATTAAAATATCATATTCTTAATTGAAATAACACCCGAAATAAACACTCTGTATATTAGGATTTTCGATTGCTAGCTAAAAGAACACACTGTACCCTAAAATTTTCCATTACGAACTAAAATAACACTCTGTATATTAGGATCTTCGATTGCTAGCTAAAAGAACACACCGTACCTTATAATTTCCCATTATGAACTAAAACAACATCCTGTATATTGTGATTTTCGATTGCTAGCTAAAAGAACACACTGTATATTAAAATTTTCCATTGTTAATGAAAAGAACCACTTATGTATTAAAACTTCCCACTACGAACAAAAAGACCATCATAATTACTCGAATTCTCTGTCACGCATGACAGCCTGTATAGTTAAATTTCCCACTGCGTATTAAAACCATACTGTATATTGAAATTACCGGTTGCGTATAAAAAGAACAGCTTATATGTAAATAACTGCTCACGACTCCTGTGCCATCTACTTTCGCCCGGTGGTCGCGGTCTGAACTACTAAAGGGGAGGGGGACATTTGTCGCGTCTACCGCACTCAGAATATGGGAGTCTAGAGTGGTCCAGGATCGGCAAATATACTCTACTCCTATGTAATCCCTGTATAGTAGCGACCTCTATTAACAACTGTAAATATATAACATACACCTTCTTCCACCTTTTCTCTATTTAAGTGGTGTCTCAAGTCAATGTTTTTTGTTCGCGAATGGTACATGTTTGTAGTCGTAGGATCGACGGCACTTTTATTGTCACAATAAATAATCATAGCCGGTAACTTAGTACGATGCACTTCTTGTTATATGTTTCTAAGCCAACACGCCTGTTGTGCGGCTGCACTGCACGGCTGCGGCACTGACATGTATTCTGCTTCAGCCGTAGATAATGCTACCGTAGGTTGGCGTATTGAGCACCATGCAATTGGATCTCCTGGCGATATGAATACGTACCCAGTTACTGATCTACTATCTGGATCGTTTCCCCAATCGGCGTCACAATATCCTTGTATATCTTGCACATCTGCGTTGTAATATTTTATCTTCATATCCTTTGTGGCTTTCAGATACCTTAGAACTCTTTTAACTGCAGTCGAATGAGCCTCACCAAGGTTGTCGTTAAAGCGACTGAGCAAGCTCACTACAAAGGTTATATCGGGTCTCGTACTTTGAGCTGCATATATAAGACTCGCTAATGCGGATTGATACAGAATTCTTTACATCTCTGCGTTCAGAGTTATCTTTTAGTGACATTTCAGACACAGTCAGTGACAGATCAGCCATCAAAGCTATTCCTGAACTCTCCATTGCCATTATCATTGGTTTATAATTATCGGATAAACCAGTTAACAAAAAAGTTCCTAACCATTCATCAGTTATTTCAAATTTAATCTCGTTCAATTTGTGAGCAGTGGTGATTATTTTACCTACATACTTTTCTATTGAACTACAATTTTCTAATTTTGTATTAGTCAGTGTTCGCATTAAATTTACCTCTTTTAATAATACAGTCTTGAAACGTGTCTCTAAGTTTTTCCCACACTGCTTTCGCCGTTTCAGCATGATGAATATGTACGTAATTTACCGGTTCTACCATTAGACTAATTTTAGATTGTGCTTTGATATCCCGTTGTATTTTGATATCTTCGGATTTTTCTGTATCCTTTCCTTCAACACAGCACCATAAACCTTCATGCCTCAGATAAGTTTTTATTCCAGAATATAAATAAAAAAGTTTTTATTTATATTCTTAAAAGTTTTTATTTATCTGCCATGTATTATAATTCTCGCGACCTTTCAGCTTCTCAATCAACCGCAAGTTTGCGTTAAACATCTTGAATCTCAACGATTTTTATCAAAAGAAAAAAGTATTTACTTTTCTGACAGTTATTTAGGTGTTCCTGGGTCTTAGTTTTCACTTATTAGTTTGGAAATAAATATTCCCCACTAATTTGTATAAATATATTCACAGAAATACAAACTTTACAAACTTGACATTTTCTCTTCTACAGACAGAACGAGACTTTTATGTATGAGCTTAGCAACAAACGGTATAGTATATACCGTTATATATAGTATAAGGTAAGTCCAAATAATTTACTAATAAGATCTGATACTATAACACCTCTTTCATGTCCGACGGTACGTCATACATTATGAGAGGATTCCTCTTTTTGATTATTTCTACCTTTAGTCTTTTATTTAGGACTTTGTGTTGTGTGGGTCTCTCAAGATCCCATTTATCTGCCATCTCCAAAATCAAGATTTTATTCGTTGTTCTTATCGATTTTATTTTTACTTGGTCTTTCACAGGATTTACTACTTTCGTGAAAGAGGCTTGTACATCTTTCACAGTTTCTCTTCTCTTCCCCGATATGGAAAGAGTTGCAGATTATATTTGGTGGTCTCTGCCAGTTGTTTTGTTTTGTCCTCCTTGTTTACCGTTTTGCTTGTTATTGCTGTATAGCTTATTATTGGTGTGGGTGTATTATTTCTTCTCTTTAACTCTTGGTTTTCAGCTTCGTGCATTTTTAATCGGCCTAGGAGCTCAGCCTGGGCAAAAGCCCATTCTGAGATTTTCGTTTTCAGCGCTTTTCGCTTGTTAGCTTACTTCGTCTTCTGTAAAGGTTTCCACTTCCTCACTTATGGTTCTGATACACTTTCAGCATATTCATTGACGTTACCTCTCGACTTTACATGCCGCCGTGTTCCTATCTCCCTTTCCAGCTTTTCCTAGTCGGCCTTCCTCAGATTGAACTTATTGACGCAATTTTCTATCCACCTCGTGTCTAGTGCGTTTCCTTTATTTAATTGAAATTGATTGAAGTTGCGATCACTGACTATCAGATACTGCTGTATGCGCCAGTCCGTCACTCTTCCTTGTGCTGTTTCGTTTGTTAAAGTTACGTCTATGTGCGATAAGGCGCCAGCTCGGTTTTCATATGCGGGTGGTGCGTTTTCGACTTGGAGTCCCAGCTCCTATATCACGAGCTGCAACTCTTCGCCATTTTCGTTATTTATAGGACTATTCCACATCGCTAATTTTGCGTTCAGATCCGCCGCCAGGACTGATACGTCGACAAAAGTCTGAAAGACGTTTCTCGTCTTTGGAAGGTGGGTGTGTATAGATTCCTCGAATTGGTAGTATTGATTCAACAATATCCATCTCATGTTTAGTTCATGAGCTGTCATGTTTAGTTCTACAACAACACAGTGGGAGCAGCTTAAATGATCGACCTTCATACTTGGAACCATACTACCGTAGCACCATGGCTCCTGTACGCATATCACACCCAGGCGTGGCTCCTCCGTTAGCTTTCTTATTTGGACAGTCACTTTATTGCCTTGGGTGTTGAGCTGCCCTACTCTTACGGATGCCCAATGTGTAGCTGATTGTGTGGCCATTTTTGCGAGTGATCGTAGGTGCATTTTCGCCATGTCCTCATAGACTTGCTGTACGTCTAGTTTTTCGTCCCTTCTGTCAAAGGCTATCCCTAGAAGCCGGAGAAGCTGCTCAGTGTCTGTCGGCATTCCACTGCTTTTGAGCTGAATCCTATCCACCGTCTCGAGGCTCGGGTAGGTTATTGTTGTTCCATTTGTGTGTGTTAATCTTATGACATGCCACAAGGCTGTTGTTAGCAGCACTGGCTCTTCAAGTCTGTTGAGTCTCATCTGAGTTTTGATGTTATCATATATTGTTCTAGGGTCGTTCTGTCTTTCTGGGGTACTTGACTCACCAGCAGTCCCAGTCTCAGTCCGCTCTTCGTTTCAGTCCTCGCGGCCGAGGGGCCACCACAGCTCAAGCCACTCACTCGCCGAGGCATCGCTCGTTCAAAGCATCCTGCCAGACCGCCCGCGGCTCCTCCTCGACCACCCGCCGGCTCATCCACCGCAGCAGAGGCCTTGCTCCTATCCTTGAGTAATTTGCAGCATAAATTTTCAATATATCTCTTTTATAGTTCCGTTGTATCCGTGACGATGATTTACATTTTCGCGCTTTCCTTTTCATTTCCTGTTATTTCACTACTCATAATCAGTCTTTTATACTAGTCGTTCCAACATCATTTTGTATGTCTAAGAGTCATTTAATTTGGCAAAGCACTTTTTTGCTCTTCAGGTACACGGTATGCGCACCGAAGATTAGGCTCTTTTGCCGCAATTGTCCAAGCTGTGCTTTTTGTGCCCAGTGGCACCGCAGTGCTCGCAGCACTCCTCTTTGGAGAAAGTGTTTCGCCACGTGTCCCAGATTTCTACATTTGTTACACATCGCCACAACTACATAATCCTTTATGGATATGGCCCTAAAATCGGTGTAAATTTTTTCCCCCTTTCAAAGCCAATTGCCCCAGCCGACCTGATATTTCTGCGATCATATGAACAGTGTTTTTTCCTCTTAGTCCGGTTTTGAACCTTATGCTGAAGTTCCTATCGAAGTCAATCTAATCGACGCTGTCGCTTAGGTTCTGCTAATTGAATGCTTTTTTAACTGTTTTCTCATCCATGTTGCACGAAACGTCGTACATTATAAGGAGTGGTTTCCTTTTCTTTGCGGTTTCCATCTTTAGTTGGTCGTTAAGGGCTTTATGTTCTCTTATTTTTTATAAATCCACGTTTTCCGCCGTTTCCACAACAAGTGTTTTACCGGTTATTCGTATTGATTTTATTTTTATTCTGTCTTTTGCCGGGTTTAATGTTTTCGTGAACGCGTGTTCGAATGTGTAGCTGGAGTTTGTACACTTCTTTATAACCGATGGTACAGTAGGAAAAAAGAAAAACTCCGTATTTCAACTTAATAAACTCTATTAACAATTTCTACTGAACTACACAAGAAAATCACTAATATCTATAAGTATATTTGCATTGAAACTGCTTTCTGAACTCTCTTCGAACTCTGTTCTTCGAATTGTCTTTTAGTGCTATTTAGTGCACGCGTTCTCACGGATTGTCTGGTGCTTGTTGACACGACTTTATCGTACAATTAAGGCACCATGAAACTGTAAAGTTTATGTTGCTCGGTTGAGATTATTTAAGACGGTCTCCTATTTGGTATAAAGTGATCGCAAGTGGACTGGCGGTCGACCGATTTAGAATCGTGCAGTCGCACAATCACATTGTTTGTAAATCCGGTCTCTATCTTTTCGGTCGCCGCACCAACAGAGAGGCTCGCTTTTGAATATGTATTACATTTACTAATCTGCTGCGCGGGATAAACATCTACACTCAATGGCCGACGTGATCATTGCAAAAACCACCTTAATGACAAGCTGCGGAAAACAAACCGAAACAAAATAAAGAAGACTAACAGCATACTTTGGCGACTGACTTGGATGACTTCAAACCACTACAATACTTTTGCTTATCGAATACGCAATAAGATGCAAAACTCTCTGTTGTTTAATATACGAATGATATGATAGATGGCTAAATCGCTACGTAACTCCTTTTTATTTCATATTTACCTATGATTTCGATGAAGTTTGTATTAACTATCTTCTACGAAAATTTCTATTAACAGTCAATAATTGCGAATCATAGATGAATGGAAGGTATAAGCATTAGAGCAAGAAATAAGGAATATGAATGTGTTGCATGTGTTCCCTTCTGCTACGGTACGGTGTTATGGTACGGTCTCGGTTTAAAGAGTCGTACGGTTTTTTATTTCATCCATCATTGAGATTGTCTTTTTTAGTGTTTGTCTTATTCGGTGTTTCGGAAGGTGATTTTTTTCCCTTCCCTAGCGCCTCAGATTTCGTCTTTGGATGGCTCGTTATTTTTGTGGCTAGTTTGTTCAAGGAATGGAAGTACTGTCTGTGTCGCAGAGCCTGCAACACATCCACCTCCTGTAGCGCATCCCTTTCTCCGTCGGCTGCACCCTGCAGCAGATGACACTCGAATAGCACGTGTTCAGACGTCTCCATAGCTACACAAGTTTGTCTCCGCCAGGCCTCTCTCATACAGGTGTTGCCTGTATGGACCGTGTCCCACTAGAAAGTGGATCAAACACCTTGAGAGCGGGAAACACTCCAGCTGTATCTTCTCTCGGATTTCGGGCAGGTACCGATGCAGCCTCCTGCCTTTCGGCGATCGACTCGACCTCTCCTGCCACATCCCATTTATCCTGTCCTTCAGCTGGCGCCTGTTCTCTGGTCTTGCCGACAACAATTCCTCCACCCTATCCAAGTCTCCAACCCTCATCCAGTATAGAGCGGCCGCCTTTAGCACTTCCAAATCCATAGGGAACACCCTCGCAACCACTTGCAGCGCATCTGCAGATGTGCGATATGCTCCAGCGAGGGTTACTAGAACTCCTCTTTAGCAGCGTTTAGCCTTTGGCGCGATTTCACCTGTTTTGCCTTCGTTGCCCATACACTATGTTTGCGCGTTTCTCAGTGGAATGTGGTACTGATTTCTGGCTAATTTCGAAATTTTCTGCATTATTGACGTTGCTCTACAACACACTTGTGTTATAGCTCGACATAGCTGCCCCGCTCTCCCATAAGGTTCCCAAGGTACTTCGTTACAGCTTTCCTTTTTACAGTCCGTTACCCCAGTTTGATTTGTGGGTCCCGCTGCATACTACTCTTCAGCATCATACATGTTGTTTTTACGATTCATACTTGCAGCTTCTGCCTATCACACCAGCGGACAAGGCAGTGGAGCGTTTGTCGAGCATTGAGCTCGAGTTGCCTTCTGTTATTTGCGGAGACAACTAGAAGCAAGTCATCAGCGTAGGCGATGGCTGTATCCACATCCTGCGCCACGCCCAGATCTTGCAGAAGCTTTTTAATCGTGAGATCCCAGAAGAGCGGCCCGGATATCGATCCCTGCGGACATCCCTTTGTCAGCCGCTTTTCTAGTTTTTACCCAGGACATCTCGTATTTACATATCTGTCCTGACAGTAGCTTCTAAAGTACTTAAACAGTGCTCTCGGGCATTGTATCGGCATTGTTACGTAGTCTCTCAAGAAGAGCCCGCCACCAAACGTTATCAAAGACCACAAAGATGTCCACAAAGATCCCGATCTTTGTGGAAAGATCTTGTCTCAGATCTTTCTACCGCGCCTAATGAAGCATCCTTTGTGGATCTCGCTTTCCTATACGCATATTGCAGTATGCAGTATGAACGGTACCAATCCTCTCTTTGTATCTCTCCACTCTGCCGGATAGCGGCCGCTCCAATACCTTGCCAAGATTGTCCAGCAAGCAAATAGGTCTGTAGGACTTTGGGTTAGTGTCCTCCTTGTCCTTGCCTTTCTTAATTGTGACTATTTCGGCGTGTGTCCAAACTGTTCGTACTCTGCCCTGCCGAAGGCATTCGTTGAAAAGACCAGGTAGTTTTGGCACAATTTGTGGGGCTAGTTGTTTTAGGACCTCTGTCTAGATAATATCCGGCCTACCCCAACGGCAATGGGTTCCGCTCAGGTGATCCATCTTCGTGGCTGTCATGTTTCTAGTGAAGACATAGTCGCTGTCTTTAGCCGTTCTCCATATCTTATTACTCTTGCCATCTCTGGCATACCGGGTGTAGTGCCTTTGAAGCACGAGGGCTCTTGTACACACACGAGATGTAAGCTTAGGTCTTCTGCTACTTTCCTGATTTCCGCAGTAGCGGTTTTGCTGCCCTGGGCATTCAGTGCCACCCTTATGCATTGCATGTCTCGTGTGTATTAGACTGAGTGGCCATTTCTGAGTACTATCAAAGGCTATGCGAGCATAAGTCTTCAAAACATTTCTGTAGGTCTCCTCGAGGTTAAAAATTCTTCTCTTCTCTCAAAGACTCTTTCAACTAACCACAAAAGCCGATCCCCATCCGTTGGTATTCCGCTACTCTTTAGCTGGATTCTGTCGACTGCCTCCAGACTCGGGAACGTTATCGTTTTCCCTTTTTCGTGTTTAAGCCTTACAACTTGTCGGAGAGCTGTGGTTAAGGCAACCGCCTCCTCAAGTCTCGCCATTCTCATATGGGTCTCTAAATCACTGTAAGTGTTTGCGGGGTCTCCCTTTTCTCTTTGTGCTTCGGCTGGTTTTATTGGTGCTTCAGCTGTGACAGTAGGTTCTTTTTTCCTGCGCTTGTTATTTTTTTTAACAGATGCTTTTGCCTTGTGCTTTTTGTTAAACAGTCTGGACAGGCCGCCCACCACTTCTTCCTTGATGTTAAGAGCCTTTGTTGTCTTAGAAGCCGCTTCTTGCTTACCCAAGTTGGGGTTTGCCAAGCGTCTCAGCATGTACGTCTGTGCTCTTTGCCGATTGCACCTAATCACTGATGGGGATTTCAGTTTTGAAACGGATGCCGAAGTTATTTTCATCGTCTTTTTTCTCTAGATGTTCGCTGAAGTTTTGCTCGTAAGTGGCTTCCTTCACTGCCTCTTCCCCCATGTCCGAGGGAGTGTCGTACATAACTAGGAGTGGGTTCTTCTTCCTTGCGGTTTCTATTCTTAACTTGTCATTCAAGCTTTTGTGCTGTTTCAGCTTTTCGAGGTCAGTATAATCAGCCATTTCCACTATTAATGTTTTACTTGTGGTTCTTAAGGACTTGATCTTAACCTTGTTCTTTGCCGGATTTATTATCTTTGTAAAGGTTGCCTGGACTTCCTTTATGCTTTCCTTGCTCTTTCCTAATACAAATAAGATCGCCGGTCTCCTGGTCTGAGAGACAGGCTGCGTGACCTTGCTTTCTTTGTGTGCTGCTTTCCCTGCAACTGCCGTATAGGCGATAGCCTTAGTGGATGCATTTATCTGCTGCTTTAACTTTTCGTTTTCTATTTCTAATCTTTGCATGTGCGCTATGAGTTCTGCTTGTGCAAATGCCAATTCTGTGATTTTAGTGAGTGTTTGACGAGTGTTTGTCTCGCCAGTTTTGTCATGCGATTGTTGGGATCCATCTCTCTCTCGATGTACTCTGTCAGATTCGTGTAATTCTCAATTATTGTTTGAGTCACCTTCTTTGGCTTGCTTGCCATGTTTGTCGCAGGTATATGCTCCACCTGTCTCGCTTCTACCGGAGTCCCGGGTGGGGTCCTCCTGAGTGACATTTTGCCGCTACAGATAGATCCCGGAAAAAAAGCCGTTGCCGACAGTAGGCTCCGAGCTGGCAGCTCGGTCACCACTGACGGTCCCCTGTCGACCGGGGTGGTCAGGCCAGACGGCGCCCTTAGCCGAAAACAGGTACTTATAGGTCAAACGCCCCTCTCGCCACGAGGTGCTCGCACGCCTGTTTTACGTTACCGAGGTTACGTCGGGGACGTGGGTTGTTCCGCCTGGTAAAGTGCGTGTATTGCTAACTCTAACCAATACCACTTGTTTCGTTTTGTTAGTATCGACTTCAGTGCTGACTTCAGTTCACTACTAACGAGTTGAGCTTAGACGCAGTGACCTCATCGGCTACGATATCGCCACTGCGCAAAGTTGGCAGGTAGGGACATATTTCTTTTTTTTTATTCATCACTATATTCTATTAACCCGTTACCTAGCATAAATTAGAACGAGTCGTGTGTAGATACAAAAGAAAAGTAAAGTATACATGCAAGTATTGTCTTGAGAGTGAAAAAAGAAGTATAGTGAAAGGTTTTAAGATTTTTTGCCTCGTGCTTCATACTATATTTATGCATGCATTATTCCTACCATTCAAATGTAGTTAATGATTTTATTCCTTAAAATTAATGTTAGTATTAGCAATAAAAAATTCCTAATCTTCGTTCCGGGAGTCCCGGAACGAAGCTTACGGACCGTTTGTAACGTGGTGATCTGGGCATAAATCCCCTAGATCCAGCGTGTAAGGAGCACGTCATTGCGTATTCGCAGAGTAAAGATCTCAAAAACATAGACACGAAGCTGATTGTATACTTCAAAAATGAGCGTGGGAACGAGTCAAATCTAAAGACGCAAGTTTAGGAGAAAAAGCCGCTGCGTGGGCGGTAACTAGTAGTATGAAAGCAAAAAGAAAGCTGGGAATGGAGATGAGACGGGTTCCGCTCCAAAAATCAATTCTTCTCAAGGCGAAGAAAGCACTTAGAAACCGTAAATTCAGCAATATAAAAGAAGGAGGTACACTAGCTCTTGACACTGCGAAAATGGCAGTTAAACACGTTGACGGTAAAAGAAGGGTGAGAAAACCCACAATCATACCAATACCAAAAACTGGAGGTTTTTTGCCATTATCCATTTTGCCATTTGCCGTTGTTTGCTGGATTAAGTGCTTTGGAAGGATTAGCAGGTGGAGTGGCTGGTATAGTGCATTGTAATGGTTATTGGAGTCGAAGAAAATACAACACTTCTTGCTTACTACTTATTTATTAAACTACTATACAACTAATGGAAAAAGATGTATCGGTTGATACTGAGTTCTTACTCAGACTGCACTAGCCGTTGACTTAAAACTAACTGACTTCAAAGTTCTGGCTTATTTATAATAAGTATTATCAAAAATAAATTCAAAGTCTAGAGTGACGCACTGAAGGAAAATAATCCAATATCTGTTTAATTCTAAGAACAGAAATTTAGATGAAAGTGAACAAATAATTTGGATGAGAACGGTACATATTGAATATGAGCAAATACAACAAATCAGTATGCGAAACAAATAAATAACCTATTACAATATAAACGAAAATTAAGATACATTATTTAGTAAAGCATGAGTAAGAATAGATAAAATAAGATTACAATTACAATTGAATACAAAACAATAATTACACATTATATGCGTGGTACATTACAATATTACATTATTACATTATACAATAATTAAAATGTATAATAATAAATTTTAAAAATTAATGCTACGAATGGCACGCCTGCGAATAAGCTTCGTGCTTGATATCCAGCCCCGGTATCTTAGTGCGTTAGCACCCGACGCATTTAATTTCTTTAGTTTTGCAATCCTTTCTGTCGTGATTGCTACCGCATTTTTTGCACGCTGCTTCGCTCTTGCACTCTTTCGATTTGTGCCCTACTTTTAGGCACTTGAAACAATACAGCACGTTGCTGTAGTCCCTCACCGTGCATACTCGCCACATGACCTTCACCTTTCCGTTTAAAAGTAAGCTCCTTAACTTAGGGCTTACGGAGCACACCGCGCTTATTGTCTGTAGGCGTCGCGAAGAATCGAAACACCTTCATTTCGCTGTCTAGATCGCCCGCGCTCCCGTAATTACTCGAGATTACCTCGTTTTGCTGTGTAACGCAATCAGATATTTGATTGCTCGTCGGCTCCCCGTCGACGCCGTAGATAGACACGACCGGATTCACTTTTTTAATTTCGCGGGCCTTGGCTTTCATACTTTCTGCGACCGAAACTTGCAGCTTCTCCGCGTCTTTTTTCGTGCTGCATTCTACTAACAACTTACCATCCTTTCCTTTCTTGACGCCACGTACCCCTATTTGTTTCGCGACTACGTCCACCTTCTTCACCAGCTCTTTCTTAGTTTCATCGCTGGTTTGTTTTGCTTCTGGTTCTATTTGAACCGTCACGGTGCTCCTCTTCAACTTATCGGCGTAAGACGGCTTCGCGTCGCTGCGGTTGCCGTTGTCTACTCTCCTCTCCGAATTTGCCCTGATTTCCTTCAGGATATCGCGCTGCTCCCCGAAAAGCTGATTTATCTCGTGCACCCAGCCGCGGATTTTTTTTCGGTCCTCTACCTTTAACGTTTCCGACTTCACCGGCACTAATTCGAGTATAGCGTCGGTTAGTGCTCGCACCCGTTTTAAGCACTGTTCCTCCGGGTTCTCACTCGCATTCTCGACGCTATCTCTCCTCACATTTTCGGTAGTTTGCGACGCCATCGCGTCCAAAGAATCACTGATAAACTAATGTCCGATCGGCACTCTATTATGACGAACGACGCTGCGCTATTAGTCGCGCATAAAACTATAAACAGCACGTAATAATTTTTTCTTATTTTTTCAAATGACCGCTCTAGTTGTATATACGCAGCACGATATGTATCGCATATGCTATACACTTCTAAATCTCTCGCACACTGACCGTTGCTTACAGACACGTCCGCTCGCTTCGGTTGCTCGCTCGAGACTTCTAACTTAAGACACTTTATTTCATGAACTTAATACTATATGACAATAAATGCCCTAGCTCCGGTGCTCCACCAGCGGCACTACACCGGATGTCCTCGACTTAACTGTACAGAGTAAACGCGAATCTAGCTCTCTAAAACTACTCTAATTAGCCTAAGATAGATAATGCGGGCCTAGCCCGCGCCCTACTTAATCTATACGTCTTACATTTCAATCTCCTAACCCCACGGAAACAGAACCGTGAAAAGATATATGCTTCGCTTATTTAACGTATTTTATTTTATATTTTACATATTATAGACAATTTGCTTGATTCCCGTGGTATCTGCTGTTCCCTAGGGGTCGGTTCTCCTCGCTGCGTGTCCCTTCGGTTCGAGGCGACCCGGGCGGTCGCGGTAATCATCCCGTCCGTCGCCCGTTTCCTCCGGGTACGTATTTAACGCCGGTCCCATCGTTGATGGCAGTCTCGAGCTATCTGAAACAAATGAGAAACCGGTAGCCACTCTGCATAATAAAAATTACTTCCTATATCTCTCCCTTTCGTGCATTCTCTGGTACTTCTGCGTTCACTCTCTATCATACTAATCTGCTATACTCAACTTGCCACTTGTGTTGCGCCGCTAGGTGTGGTCGGCCTGGTTATCGCGTCGGAGCCGGTAATTTAAGACCCTTTATTTCATGAACTTAGTACTAATTGACAATAAATGCCCTAGCTCCGGTGCTCCGCCAGCGGCACTACACCGGATGTCCTGGACTTAACTGTACAGGGTAAACGCAAATCTAGCTCTCTAAAACTACTCTAATTAGCCTAAGATAGATAATGCGGGCCTAGCCCGCGCCCTACTTAATCTATACGTCTTACATTTCAATCTCCTAACCCCACGGAAACAGAACCGTGAAAAGATATATGCTTAGCTTATTTAACGTATTTTATTTTATATTTTACATATTATAGACAATTTGCTTGATTCCCGTGGTATCTGCTGTTCCCTAGGGGTCGGTTCTCCTCGCTGCGTGTCCCTTCGGTTCGAGGCGACCCGGGCGGTCGCGGTAATCATCCCGTCCGTCGCCCGTTTCCTCCGGGTACGTATTTAACGCCGGTCCCATCGTTGATGGCAGTCTCGAGCTATCTGAAACAAATGAGAAACCGGTAGCCACTCTGCATAATAAAAATTACTTCCTATATCTCTCCCTTTCGTGCATTCTCTGGTACTTCTGCATTCACTCTCTATCATACTAATCTGCTATACTCAACTTGCCACTTGTGTTGCGCCGCTAGGTGTGGTCGGCCTGGTCATCGTGTCGGAGCCGTTGCAGGCTTTCCGCCGCCTTGCTGAAGAAGGTCCACCATTCGGGCGATTCCTCGTCGTTGATTTCACCTTCGTTCCTCGGCCAACGTAGTCCCGCGTTGATCGCCGCCGTTTCCGTTCGCGCCCTCCATTCCTCCGTGTTCGGGCAGTGGAACAAGACGTGTCCCGCCGTGTCCTCTGCGCCGCAGTTGCAGTTAGCGTTGTCCCTCCGCCCTATCTTGTAAAGGTAGGCTCCGAAGTTGCCGTGTCCCGTAATGAGTTGCGTTGCCTGGTAGGAAAGGGTTACCCCTAATTTAGCGAACGCGTTCACGTCACCTATAAAGCGCTTGGTCCAGCGCCCGTTTGCCGCACACTCCCATCTGCTTTGCCACTCGCGTCGGCATTGGTTCGCGATCCCGCTTTTTACCGTTTTTTCCGAGGCTAGTCCGTAAACTACGCGCGCCGCGTCTGTCGCGCTCGTCGCGGCTTCCTTCGCCAGCGCGTCCGCCCTCTCGTTGCCCGCGGTCCCGACGTGCGCTCGGGTCCATCTTACGTCGATGTTGACCTCCCGGATCAACTTCCACGTTTCCAGCAGCAGCCCCGTTGGTCTCCGCATGCTCTTCAACGCCTGGAGTACGGACAAGCTGTCCGTAAACAGCGTTGCCCGCCCCAGGCGCATTTCCTTAACGTATTTCGCCGCCGCGTTGATTGCTACCATTTCCGCTTGGTAGTTATCGCATACGTCCGCCAGCTTTAATTTTTCGGCGCGTATCTCGTCGTCGCCCGCGTAGACCACGAACGACGCCCCGGTACCGTCCGCATTTTTCGACCCGTCGGTGTAAATGTTTATCGAGCCCGTCGGCGCGTGCTCGCCCGCCGCTTCCCGCGTGTACTCGAAACTGCCGAGTTCCGAGGGGTGGATTTCCGTCAGTATTCGGCGCCCGATTTCCACGTCGCTAGGCGGGATTTCTAATCCCGTAGCCTCCGCGAATGTATCCGCGTCCATTCTGACCGCGTTTCTACGTCGGAACAGTTCCTTCGCCCGTATGTCCGCCGGTAGGATGCCCGAAATTGCCGCCGCTGCTTCGCCGGACGTCGTTGCGTATGCCCTCGCCGCCCTGACCGCCGATACCCTCTGCGCGCCTACGATTTTCCGCGATTCCTTAACCTTTAGCGCGCCCGCCCATACCGGTGCCGCGTACAGCATGGCTGGTTCGATCGCGCCGTGGTAAATTGTCGCCGCGGCGCTCCCGCTTATTCCCCACGTCATCTTCGCCGCCGCCCCTATTTTATTGGTAATCTCCCGCGCTTTGGCCGTCGCGTACTGAACGTGCGCCTTGAAATTTAATCTTTCGTCTATTACGACTCCGAGGTACTTCGCGTTCTCCGAGCAGTAAATCGTCTCTCCGCCTAGCTTGAATGTCGGCCGCTGTTGTCCGGGCGTTTTACCGAAAAACAACGCCTCCGACTTACTTCCGTTAAACTTCAATTTGTTTAGCGCGCTCCAATCTAGAATTTTCGCCAGAGCGTCGTTCGCGCTTTCCTTTAATTTCTTATATTGCGGCGCCCTTACTAATAAGGTCGTGTCGTCCGCAAACGCTATAATTTCGCATCCCGCGCCTAGTTCCAGTTCGAAGATACTGTCGTATAAGATATTCCAGTATCCCGGGCCCGACCGCGACCCCTGCGGGCACCCCCTCTCCACTCTTTTCCTAACCGTGAGCCCGGGCTCCTCTATAATCGCTTCGCGATCCGAAAAGTATCCCTCCGCCATTCGCGTTAGATTGCGTGGACAGTTTTTGTTTATCAACTGCCCTATTATCCGCGGCCACCACGCGTGATCGAACGCCCCGCCGATGTCGAGGAATATCGCGGCGCTGTATTCCCCGGCAGTTTTTGCCGTTTTGACGTATTCTACGACGCGCTCTATCGCGTCGACCGTTGACCGCCCCCTGCGAAACCCGTATTGATTCGCGCTCATTAGTCCGTTCGCGTACAGGTGGTACTCGATCCTGTTAATTAGTAAGCTATCGAGCGCCTTACCTATCACCGGCAATAGGCTTATCGGCCGATAGCTTTTAACGTCGCTCATGTCCGTTTTCCCGGTTTTAGGGATTACGCGAACCAGCTGTTTCTTCCAGCACTGCGGGAACGCGCCAATCCGCAAACATTGGTTGAATAGTTCTTCGAATATTCGCGGTTCCGCATCGTACGCTTTAGTCGCGATATCCGCGGTAATTCCGTCTATCCCCGGTGCCTTCTTCGCGTTCATAGACCTGAAGGCCGCGCTTATTTCGCAGGGCGCGAACGGCACGTCGTCCCGCTCGTTTCGCGCCCCATAAAGCGCCGCTTCCCTAATAGCCGTATGCGCATCATCCTCCGTTTCCACGTCGTCGTCCGGGAAGAACGTATCCAACAACAATTGCGCCGTTTCCTCAGCGGTTTGCGTATATCCATCGCGACCGCGTTTTAGCGTAACGCTCGCGCCCGCGACTCCCTTTTTGCGCCTAATTACTTTGTACGCCAGTCCCCACGGGTCCTTGCCGCCCGATCTGGTACAGAATTCTCGCCATTTTTCGATACGCGTGACTCTAATCGCGTTTTTATATTCCGCGTATTTGGCCCTGTAGATTATTTCGCGCTCGCGCCTAACGTCCCCGTCCCTGCTTCGTTGATACCGTCGTCTCAGCCTATTCACTTCGTGCCGCAGCGTGGTGAGCTGCGGTGTCCACCACGGTACCGAATTTTTAAATTCCCGTTGCCTCGGCATGGACTCCTCGCACGCCGCGATAACCGCGCAGTTCACCTTTTCCGCGATCGCGTCGATTTCACGAATTCCCGCGCTATTGGCTATCTCCTCGGCAATTCCCGCGGTTGCCGCCGAAAACGCCCTACCGAATGTCTGCCAGTTCGCCTTTTTCGCGCAAAACCCCTTTTTCACTATTTGCCGATGCTCGTCGTTTCCCTTGTTATCGATATCGAAGCTAATTAATTTATGGTCCGATAGCGTTTCCTCGTCGCTCAAACGCCAGTCGCTAACGATGCTGTAAGCTTTAAAATTGACCGCGGTAAAGTCTATAAAACTGTTGCCGCGATGTCCCACGAAAGTCGGTTCTTCGTTGTTATTTAATACTATTAACGAATTATTTTCGAGAACCGATGCTAATTCCCGACCGCGCCAATCTTCTGTCGGGCTATTCCACAATGCGCTTTTACTGTTGGCGTCTAGCCCTACGATTACCGGATGTCCATTCAAAGCGAGTACCCTAATAAATTTTCTAAAACTATTTAAGTCATCCCGAAATTCGCCCGCGTGCCTTTCTTCTGGAGGGAAATACGCCGAAATTACGACCGCTCTTAGACCCCTATTGTTCGAGATTTCTGTGCAAACAATGTTGCAGCTACTCTTGTCCCTTACCGTGATGCCTTTTATGGTAGGGTCCGAAATTACAATAGCCGCTCTAATGGGTTTACCATTGTCGACACTATTAACAAAGTGACTTTTAAAATTCGATGGCACTCCGCAAACTTTATTGTTAATTACGTAAGGTTCTTGAATTAAGGATATGCTAATTTTTTCCCGGATTACTTTTTCGATTAGCGACTCGGTTGCGCGTCTGCCGCGCCCTAAGTTTACTTGTACGCACCTGATTTTTCCCGCGCCCGAATAGTCCGCGTTGTTGGTGTTTGTTCGATTGTCCATTAATAATTGATTCTTTTTTTCTCTTCCTCCAGGAGACGCCTATACGAATGGCACGCCTGCGAATAAGCTTCGTGCTTGATATCCAACCCCGGTATCTTAGTGCGTTGGCACACTACGCATTTAATTTCTTCAGTTTTGCAATCCTTTCTATCGTGATTGCTACCGCATTTTTTGCACGCTGCTTCGCCCTTGCATTCTTTCGACTTGTGCCCTACTTTTAGGCACTTGAAACAATACAGCACGTTGCTGTAGTCCCTGACCGTGCATACTCGCCACATGATTTTCACCTTCCCGTTTAAAAGTAAGCTCCTTAGCTTAGGGCTTACGGAGCACACCGCGTTTTTCACGCCGCGCTTATTGTCTTTAGGCGTCGCGAAGAATCGAAACACCTTCATTTCGCTGTCCAGATCACCCGCGCTCCCGTAATTACTCGAGATTACCTCGTTTTGCTGTCTAACGCAATCGGTTATTTGGTTGCTCGTCAGCTCCCCGTCGACGCCGTAGATACACACGACCGGATTTACTTTTTTAATTTCGCGGGCCTTAGCCTTCATACTTTCCGCGACCGAAACTTGCAGCTTCTCCGCGTCTTTTTTCGTGCTGCATTCTACTAACAGCTTGCCATCCTTACCTTTCTTGACGCCGCGTACACCTATTTGTTTCGCGACTACGTCCACCTTCTTCACCAGCTCTTTCTTAGTTTCATCGCTGGTCTGCTTCGCTTCTGGTTCTATTTGAACCGTCACGGTGCTCCTCTTCAATTTATCCGCGTAAGACGGCTTCGCGTTGCTGCGGTTGCCGTTATCAACTCTCCTCTCCGATTTTGCCCTGATTTCTTTCAGGATACCCCGCTGCTCACCGAATAGCTGGTTTATTTCGTGCACCCAGCCGCGGATTTTTTTTCGGTCCTCTACCTTTAGAGTTTCCGACTTCACCGTCACTAATTCGAGTATAGCGTCGGTTAGAACGCGCACCCGTTTTAGACACTGGTCTTCCGGGTTATCACTCGCATCATCGACGCTGTCTCTCCTCACAATTTCCGCAGTTTGTGACGCCATCGCGTCCAAAGAATAACCGATTAACTAATGTCCGACCGGCACTCTATTATAACGAACGACGCTGTACTATTAACCGCGCATAAAACTATAAGCAGCACGTAATAATTATTTCTTGTTTTTCAAACGACCGCTCTAGATGTATATACACCGCACGATATGTATCGCATATGCTATACGCTTCTAAATCTCTCGCACACTGACCGTTGCTCACAGACACGTCCGCTCGCTTCGGTTGCTCGCTCGAGACTGGTAGCTTAAGACAGCAGGACGGTGGCCATGGAAGTCGGAATCCGCCAAGGAGTGTGTAACAACTCACCTGCCGAAGTTACTAGCCCTGAAAATGGATGGCGCTGAAGCGTCGTGCTTATACTCTGCCGTCAGCGGCATGTGAGACGGTCGTCGTCGGTCGTCATGAAGCCCTGACGAGTAGGAGGGTCGCGGCGGTGAGCGCAGAAGGACCAGGCGCGAGCCGGTCTGGAGCCGCCGTCGGTGCAGATCTTGGTGGTAGTAGCAAATACTCCAGCGAGGCCCTGGAGGACTGATGTGGAGAAGGGTTTCGTGTGAACAGCCGTTGCACACGAGTCAGTCGATCCTAAGCCATAGGCGAAAGCCGATGTCGATGCGGTGTATCTTTCCTTAGTCCATCAGTAGTACGTGAGTGAGAGACGCACACCCGTCGGGCGAAAGGGAATCCGGTTCCTATTCCGGAACCCGGCAGTGGAACCGTTATTAAGTCGTGCCCTCATTCAGAGAGTTCGTCGGGGCAACCCAAAAAGACCTGGAGACGCCGTCGGGAGATCCGGGAAGAGATTTCTTTTCTGCATAAGCGCTCGAGTTCCATGGAATCCTCTAGCAGGGAGATATGGTTTGGAGCGCGAAGAGCACCGCAGTTGCGGCGGTGTCCGGATCTTCCCCTCGGACCTTGAAAATCCAGGAGAGGGCCACGTGGAGGCGTCACGCCGGTTCGTACCCATATACGCAGCAGGTCTCCAAGGTGAAGAGCCTCTAGTCGATAGAATAATGTAGGTAAGGGAAGTCGGCAAATTGGATCCGTAACTTCGGGATAAGGATTGGCTCTGAGGATCGGGGCGCGTCGGGCTTGGTCGGGAAGCGGGTACTGGCTGACGTGCCGGGCCTGGCCGAGGTGAAGTGGCGTCTCGCGACGTTCGCGGAACCGAGTCCGGTCCCGTGCCTTGGCCTCCCACGGAACTTCCTTGCTGCGAGGCTCGGCGGGCGGCTCGTCCGTCTGCCGATGTCCTCTTCGGCCGCCATTCAACGATCGGCTCAGAACTGGCACGGACTAGGGGAATCCGACTGTCTAATTAAAACAAAGCATTGCGATGGCCCCTGCGGGTGTTGACGCAATGTGATTTCTGCCCAGTGCTCTGAATGTCAACGTGAAGAAATTCAAGCAAGCGCGGGTAAACGGCGGGAGTAACTATGACTCTCTTAATTGCACTGCATTGGGTAAAGCACAATCCCAAACAAAACAAGGGGCCACGACATTGCCTGGCACCCAGCTTTCCCCAAACCCACCAAAGGCCACTGTTTCCGCAATTGAATTCTCCTGTGATCGATGCGGCCGGGCTTACGAGCTTAAATCCAGTATGACGAGACACAAAAAGACTTGTGAAGAAACAAGTAGAACAACCTGCCTATTCTGCCCAGGGCAAATTATAACGTTCGTTGCCCTGCGACAGCACGAACGCCGAGCCCATGAAGAGGGGTATCGGAAGCAACTAGAGGATAAAACTGGCACCCCTGAACCAATCATCCTAAGCCAAATGGCTCAAATAGAAACTCGATGCAAAAAGGGTACCATATTTCGAGAACTAACCCAAGCAACCGGTTTGACAATGCATCAGATCCGGTATCGACGGGAGAAACCAGAGTATAAGGAATACTTGGAACGAGCACGGAGGAACCTGAATGTGAATGGCGTCGAAACCTTTTCCAAAGTCGCCAAACCAACGGTTCCCCCACGCCAACCCCAAGAAACCTTCCCCGCAGCAACTACACCAATAACTGTCGTAAATCTATCCCATCAAGTTATTGCCTGAGCGCACGATTGTAATAGTCAATGTCCAACAGAAAAAATCCTCTATACCATTTACACCATCTACAACTACAACACTCGTCACTAAAGCTAAAACCCCACCCCAAAACTTTAAAGGCTTCGCCCTCATTAGAACCACCTCCCCAAAAGAAGCTCTCTCCAAACCACCCACGACGATAAAACCGAAATATCTTCCACCTAGTCTCCCCACTACAACCTCCAAACGAAGGTCTATTGACAACACATCCGATCCTAGCTCTACACTACAAAAAGATCTCTCCCCAGCTTGAATCACAACAATTCGCGCACGCCGGGACATTCCTCTCTCACCTATCATCCCTCCGACTAAATGTCGACTCCCGAACTAAAGATCTTATTGAAGTAGGCTTAACGGGCACTTCATGCGAGCTTGACCGCTCTATTTCTTCGTGGCTAAATATAGCCTTCCCCATAAGGCACAGAACCACCAAAATGAAGACGACTAGAAAACCCAATATATCGTCACCCCAAACAGCAACACAACGCCGTCAAGCTACCTTCAAAAGAGCCCAAGATCTTTTTAATAAAAATCGGGCGTCCCTCGCCGATCACATCATTAGAGGAAAACCACTTCTAGAGTCTGATGTGTTCCCTAAAATAGACACCGTACGGGAACTCGGGAACGGGATAAGGAGCCGATTATTGACCAAAAAGAGACGCAAGACCAGTATTACCCCGTCACTCAAGAGGAGATCCAAGCCGCCCTCAAATCCTGGTCCAACTCTGGTCCCCTGGACCAGATAGAATTACGGTATCGTCGGTCAAGCGCTGTCCACCCGAACTTTTAGAAGCGCTCTTCAATACCCTTCTACACCGGCGACACATACCCAACGAATGGTTAGAAGCCCGCACAATATT